>CM026888.1:8266898-8306642 GCA_015227895.2 Colaptes auratus
CCACTGGACTCTCTCCAGCAGTTCCCTCTCTCCTTGAATTGGAAGCCTCAAATGGGACAACAGTATTCCAGGTGTGGTGTCACCAGGGCAGCGAAGAGGAGCAGAAGAACCCCTAGACCTGTGGGCACGCTTTTCTTAATGTCCCACAGGATACTGCTGGCCCTCCTGGCCACAAGAGCACATTGATGGCTCACTCCAAGGTCTTTCTCCATGTTATTCAGGTATTTTTTCTGGAGATGTTTTCTTGCAAGCCCAGGAGCAGTCTGAGTACATTCCCTGTCTGCTTGATCCTTGGTGGGACAGGTGTCATCTACCCTCACAGCACATTGTGGCCTTTCTGGATCATATAATGGGATCAAGAGAGCAAGGGAGGAGATTGAATCAGCTGGAGGCAGTTGGGTGGGCATGCCCCACCTTGGTGTTTTCCATCCACCCCATGGAGGAGTGTCCCTTGTCAAACTCATTTTGCTAGATTTGCAAGTGAAATAATGTGGCTCTGCTCCACTCTGGTGAGACCCCACCTGGAGTACTGCATCTGGTTCTGCAGCCCCTAGTACAGGAAGGATCTGGAAGTGCTGGAAGGTGTCCAGAGAAGGGCCACGAGGGTGAGCAGAGGGATGGAGCTGCTCTGATATGAGGACAGACTGAGAGAGTTGGGGCTGTTCAGTCTGCAGAAGAGAAGGCTTCAAGGAGACCTTCTTGTGGCCTTCCAGTATCTGAAGGGGGTACAAGAAAGCTGGGGAGGGACTTTTTAGGGTGTTAGGGAGTGATAGGACTGGGGGGAATGGAGCAATACTAGAAATTCATAGATTGAGATTGGATGTTAGGAAGAAGTTCTTCCCCATGAGGGTGGTGAGACACTGGCACAGGTTGCCCGGGAAGCCTCATCCCTGGAGCTTTTTAAGGCCAGGCTGGCTGTGGCTGTGAGCAATCTGCTGCAGTGTGAGGTGTCCCTGCCCATGGCAAGGGCATTGGAACTGGCTGATCCTTGAGGTCCCTTCCAACCTTGACAATTCTATGATTCTATGATTGTGATTGTTCAGTGGAGTAGCATGAACAAAACCACCCCTGAAGTTCCTTGTCAGGAGGTTACACACCACAAGGTCAGGCTGAGGGTGAGGCTGGGAGGAACACCTCAGCTAAACATGAGAGGAATTTCTGTTAGCCAACCAAGAAAAGTGGCCAGATCTGAACTTTTTGCTTTCCACTTGGCCCTCATTTATTAGGCCAGAGCTCACGACAGAATGTTCTGGTTTATTACTCTGCCTCAGCCTAAGCTGCTAATGAGCACGGTGTGAGATATACGCCGGGGTGCAGGGGGCTGTGAGCAGCTCTGATTGACGGTGCCGTGCAGTGATGACAGCGCTGTGTTTTGCTTTCATTTTTGGAGCCTAAGTGGCTTACATGTGGTCTCATTTAAAGGATGTCTGGATGGCAGCTGCCTTCTCCTATGTGCTTATGAGAGGAAAATGAACTTTTCCAGCCTGAAATACTGCAAAAAGGGATTATGTAAAAGGGCTGGGTGCAGTTATTGAAGGGAGGGGGGAAATATCCTCTGCAGACCAAGTGACTTCCTGTTTACAAAATACAGAGGATTGGGGTTTTTGTCCTTTCCAGAGCAATGTCCAGTTTGGGACCAGAATGGTTTTTATTTTGAGAACACTCTCCTCAGACAATGAGACTTCTTCTTTTGAGGGTGTACATCAGCCTCAAAACAACCCCATGCAGTGCTACAGGCTGGGGTCAGAGTGGCTGGAGAGCAGCCAGGCAGAAAGGGACCTGGGGGTACTGGTTGATAGTAGGCTGAACATGAGTCAGCAGTGTGCCCAGGGGCCAAGAAGGCCAATGGCATCCTGGCCTGCATCAGGAACAGTGTGGCTAGCAGGAGCAGGGAAGTCATTCTGCCCTGTACTCAGCACTGGTTAGGCCACACCTTGAGTCCTGTGTCCAGTTCTGGGCCCCTCAGTTTAGGAAAGATGTTGAGGTGCTGGAGCGTGTCCAGAGAAGAGCAACAAAGCTGGGGAGGGGTTTGGAGCACAGCCCTGTGAGGAGGGGCTGAGGGAGCTGGGGTTGCTTAGCCTGGAGAAGAGGAGGCTCAGGGGAGACCTTCTTGCTATCTACAACTACCTGAAAGGAGGTTGTAGATAGGCAGGGGTTGGTCTCTTCTCTACCAGAACAAGAGGACACAGTCTCAAGCTGCACCAGGGTAGGTTCATACTGGAGGTTAGGAAGAAATTCTACACAGAGAGAGTGATTACCCATTGGAATGGGCTGCCCAGGGAGGTGGTAGAGTCACCATCATTGGAGGTGTTTAGGAAGAGACTGGATGGGGTGCTTGGTGCCATGGTTTAGTTGATCAGATTGTGTTGGTTGGACTTGATGATCTCAAAGGTCTGCTTCTGAATGCGGGAGAAAAGATCAGCCCGTTCAGTCTCTGGACACAAAGAGAGGAATGTCACTAGTCTGGGAAATGTGAACAGCCATAGTTGTCCCATGAAATGCCTCTTTTCATCAGGGTAAACAGATAATGATTTTTATTCCTGTGTAAGGGTGTCCTAAACCCCATGTGGAAGCCAATGGTGGGAGCTATGAACTGTCTACACAGCTCTTCCTGCAGCTGGGTCAGGACAATTCGAAGCACTGATATAGGCTGGGCAGGGCCTGGCTTGAGAGCAGCCCTGAGGAAAAGGACTTGGGGGTGCTGGGGGATGAGAAGCTCAACATGAGCCACCAGTGTGCACTTGGAGCCAAGAAAGCCAACCAGAGCCTGGGCTGCATCAAGAGAAGCATAGGCAGCAGGTTGAGGGAGGTTATTCTCCCCCCCTACTCTGCTCTGATAAGACCCCACCTGGAGTACTGTGTGCAGTTCTTGGAGCCCCTAGTACAGGAAGGATCTGGAGATGCTGGAAGGTGTCCAGAGAAGGGCCATGAGGATGATCAGAGGGCTGGAGCACCTCTACTATAAAGACAAACTGAGAGAGTTGGGGCTGTTCAGTCTGGTGAAGGGAAGGCTTCAAGGAGACCTTCTTGTGGCCTTCCAGTATCTGAAGGGGGCTACAAGAAAGCTGGGGAGGGACTTTGTAGGGTGTTAGGGAGTGATAGGCTAGGGGGAATGGAGCAAAACTAGAAATTCATAGATTGAGATTGGATGTTAGGAAGAAGTTCTTCGCCATGAGGGTGGTGAGACACTGGCACAGGTTGCCCAGGGAGGTGGTGGAAGCCTCATCCCTGGAGGTTTTTCAGGCCAGGCTGGCTGTGGCTGTGAGCAAACTGATCTGTCTAATGTGAGGTGTTGGAAACTAAATGACCCTTGAGGTCCCTTCCAACTCTAACAATTCTATGATTCCTATGAGCCATGCTTGAATAGAACCTGACAACATCAGTCTCCTTCCCTTTTCTTGGATGCTAGCAAGGGACACTTTTCCCCCCCATTTTCCTGTTCCATGGCATGGACTGCCCCCACATTTGCAGAGGGTAGTTGAGGAACTCTTGTGCTTTGGCACCAAACAGCAGAGCTGAGGAGTAAGTGAATGAGCCCTGCCAAGACAAAATGGTCACTTTAAGTAGAGTTGTGGCCTCCAGGAAAAGAGTAGAAGGAGATTGCCAACAGAGGGCTGACCCAGCAAAATGTTGGTTTGTTTACACATTGCAGTGCATGTCAAATATGTGCATTGTATTATATTCCCTGAGGAGAGAGCAGTGTGGAAGGAGTAAGAGGGAACTGTGTGATGAAAAAATATGCTCTGTATTACACTCATGCTAGGGATGCACATAGAATCATAGAATTGTTAGTGTTGGAAGGGAGCTCAAGGATCATCCAGTTCCAAACCCCCTGCCATGGGCAGGGTCACTTCACACTATATCAGGTTTCTGGGGTCCCTCCTCAGCTTTCTTGTAGCCCCCTTCAGATACTGGAAGGTCAATAAAGTCAGCTCAGAGCCTTCCCTTCTCCAGACTGAACAGCCCCAACTGTCTCAGTCTGTCCTCATAGGAGAGGTGCTCCAGCCCTCTAATCTGAGACCTGGACACTGATTTCCAGGAAGAAAAATCTCCCAAGGGGCACCCAGGGGTCCCTATGTGCTGCTTAGGCATCCCAGTCTGACAGTACTGAGAGTTGGTGTGCAGAGTATTTATTACATCTGGTACCCAAGGAGGAAACAGGCTGTAGGCATTCCTTACATGGGCTTCTCATCCCTGGTGCTGGATGTGGGCATGAACCACCAAGCTCCTTCCTGCACCCACTCAGGGCATCCACAGAGGGACTCCTCAAGGCTCTCCTCTGCAACTCCAAAGCCAAGCAGCTCTGCTGAGTCTCTCCCATCAGAGAGCACTCATATTTGGGGAGAATTTCCTTCCTCTTTAAGCCACCTCTGTTGTACAGAGAGGAGGAGATAGGGAAGATGATTCCATAGTATTATGGAACTGGTAGGGTTGGAAGGGACCTCAAGGATCCTCTAGTTCTAACCCCCCTGCCGTGGGCAGGGACACCTCACACTACAGCAGGTTGCTCACAGCCACAGCCAGCCTGGCCTTCAAGACCTCCAGGGATGAGGTTTCCACCACCTCCCTGGGCAACCTGTTCCAGTGTCTCACGGTACAAAACCTGAAGTAGTTTGCATTCTTCATTCTCATCATGTGTATTTGAGGGTGCCAGAGCCCTGGAACAGGCTCCCCAGAGAGGTTGTGGAGTCTCCTTCTCTGGAGACATTCAAAGCCCACCTGCATGAGTTCCTGTGCAACCTGCTTTGGCAGGGTGGGGTGACTGGGTGATCTTTTGAGGTCCCTTCTAACCCCTAACACTCTGTGATTGTGTGATATGATGTACCTCAAATCCTCCTTACAGGACACAAAACTTGCTCTCTTTTATTTCATTTTCTTCCCAGCAGCCATAGAGAGGAGGAGACCTCTCTCCGGCTCCTTGCTTCTGTCTGCTCCCTGAATAACACATTAATCACCCAAACAATGTAACTGAACTCCAGGCTGCTGCCTTGAGAACTTCAGTAGGATTTCTGCAATGCTAGGATCTGGCAAGCAAGGCTGTTGTTGTTGTTGTCTTTTCCTGAAATCTGCCACAGCCTGGCAGTCCTCTCCTCTTGGGAGCGCTGGGTGCATCCCAGGGCTTGTCTGAGGAATGCTTCAAATCTTCCTGCTGATAAGCTGAGGAAGAGCACTGCAGTGCTCTGTCCTCCATCACACCTGACCTGGATGAACCTTATGTTGTGCTATAGACCAGTCCTGTTTTGGTTCAGAGCTTTTAGCATTTCAATTGTCTTTGGACATTTTTGACTGCCTGCCCTAGGTGCCTGCGGCCTGCCCTAGGTGCCTGCAGCCTGCCCTAGGTGCCTGCAGCCCTGCCCTAGGTGCCTGCGGCCTGCCCTAGGTGCCTGCGGCCTGCCCTAGGTGCCTGCAGCCCTGCCCTAGGTGACTGCAGCCTGCCCTAGGTGCCTGCGGCCTGCCCTAGGTGCCTGCGGCCTGCCCTAGGTGCCTGCGGCCTGCCCTAGGTGCCTGCAGCCCTGCCCTAGGTGCCTGCGGCCTGCCCTAGGTGCCTGCGGCTGCCCTAGGTGCCTGCAGCCTGCCCTAGGTGACTGCAGCCTGCCCTAGGTGCCTGCGGCCTGCCCTAGGTGCCTGCGGCCTGCCCTAGGTGCCTGCGGCCTGCCCTAGGTGACTGCAGCCTGCCCTAAGTGCCTGCAGCCTGCCCTAGGTGTCCCTGCCCATGGCAGGGGGTTGGAACCAGATGATCTTTGAGATCCCTCCAACCCTGACAATTCTGTGATTCTATGAACCTGCTTTGGCAGGGGGGTTGGACTGGATGATCTCTGGAGGTCCTTTCCAACCACTAAGATTCTGTGATTCTGTGATTTTGTCACCCTGACCCCACTTCATTTCTACCCATGACACCATTAACACCAGGGACTGTGCCAGGTAGTGATAGGACTGGGGGGAATGGAAAAAAACTAGAAATGGGTAGATTCAGATTGGATGTTAGGAAGAAGTTCTTCCCCATGAGGGTGGTGAGACACTGGCACAGGTTGCCCAGGGAGGTGGTGGAAGCCTCATCCCTGATGGTTTTTCAGGCCAGGCTGGCTGTGGCTGTGAGCAACCTGCTGTAGTGTGAGGTGTCCCTGCACATAGCAGGGGGGTTAGAACTGGATGATCCTTGGGGTCCCTTCCAACCCTAACAATCCTATGATTCTATGATTAAACATCTCTCTAATTCCACTCGAGGGCATGTGGGTTTCTCAAACTGCATGAAATGTCAGGCTGAAATGAGTCCTAAATGTTCCAAGCAGAGCATTAAGTTGTGTCTAGGGAAAATCTCCTTCTCCTGACAAATCCCAGAAGCAGCCTGGTAAGGTAATTGACACAAATGTCAAAGCAAAGCACCAACAGTGCTTCATGGGAGGGTCTCAGCCACAGTAAAACATCATAGGGCTGAGTGAAAGATAGAGATTCAGGCCTTGGGGCACCCAAAGGACCTTGGTGGCCACAGACTGGCTGCAGACTGACCTGATGAAGGATTATCAGAGATTCTGTGCTCCTCACAGAAGGAGCTGGAAGAGCAAAACTGAAAAGGAGTTTCAAAAATCAAGCTTGCTTTGGGAAAAACAAAACAACAACAAAAGGCAAATGATGCAAAAACCTGCCTACAAAATCGGTGCCTTCTAAAGTGCTGCTGGGGTCAAAGAGGCCACCTCTGTGTTGAATATCTGGTGAGAAAAGATCTGGTGTGGCTGTGAGCAACCTGATCTAGTGTGAGGGGTCCCTGCCCATGGCAGGGGGGTTGCAACTGGATGATCCTTGAGGTCCCTTCCAAGCCTAACAATTCTTTGATTCTATGAAAAGGAGATAAAGGTAAGAAGAGAGGAGGAGGCACAGGAGAAGACTGGAGGCAGACATCAGGTTCTCACAGGTCCTGTTTGTTTCCAGGTGAGCGAGAAGGCCACACAACTCACACCCTCCACCTATTGGGGTTACAAATCTTAGTTTAATGTTTAAGTTAAGTGTCACAGGATGCAGAAAAGAAGAGAAGACTCTGGGAGGACATTGGAGCTGCCTTCGAATACCTGAAGGGATCCTCCAGGAAGGCTGCAGAGGGACTTTTCATCAGGGTCTCTAGAGACAGGACAAAGGGGAATGGTTTGAAGCTGAAGGGACAGTAGGTTTAGACTGGATCTTAGGAAGAAGTTCTTCAGTAGGAGGGTGGTGAGACTCTGGAATAGGCTGCCCAGGATGTTTGTGGATGTCTCCTTTGTGGGGGTGTAGAAGGCCAGGTTGGAAGAGGCCTTGAGCAGCTGAGTCTAGTTGAGAGGTGTCCCTTGCCCATGGCAGGGAGGTTGGAGCAGATGATCTCTGAGGTCCTTCCAACCTAAGCCATTCTATGACTCTAAGTCCTTGTGTCCTTCAGGAGTGTCACAGGATGCAGTTCAGGGATTCCTTGCAGTAGGTCACTCCCCAAGTGACTCTAACACCTTCCTCAGGGTACTGGGGAGATAGCAAGAGGGTGTGCTGAGGGGAGCATACTGTTCAGATACACAAACATCTCTCAGCAGGGCTTGATTTTGGCAACAGAATCAGCACTAGTGATGAGCTGTGGAAAATTCCCCCTCCACCCTTATCTCTCTGTATTTAAATGACTGGCTGGGCACTGCTGATTTCCATGCTGCTGGTGGGGAGGATCAGGCTGGGAAGGCTGACCAGAGACCAACAGATTCAGAGGGAGCAAGGAACAGATTTTCTTGCCCATTTCTTGCTTTTAATGCCTCCCAGCTCACTACTTCTTGTTGGAGCATGTCCAGAGAAGGACAATGGAGCTGTTTAAGGGTCTAGAGCACAAGTCTTATAGGAGCAGCTTGTGGGAACCATGGTTGTTTAGCCTGGAGAAAAGGAGGCTGAAGGGAGACCTTATTGCTCTTTACAACTACCTGAAAGGAGGCTGGAATGAAGTGGGTGTTGGCCTCTTCTCTCAAGTAACTAGTGACAGGACAAGAGGAAATGGCCTCAAGTTGTGCCAGAGGAAATTTGGATTGGATATTAGGAGACATTTCATAACTGAAAGAGTGGTCAAGCATTGGAACAGGCTGCCCAAGGAGATGGTGGAGTCCCCATCCTTGGGGGATGCTCAAAAACTGCGTGGCTGTGGCGCTCTGGGACATGGTTTGATGGCCATGAGGGTGTTGGACTGGATGATCTCAGAGGTCTTTTCCATCCTTAATGATTCTGTGGTTCTGTTCTATGCTTCCTTCAGCCTTGCCTGTGTTTGTGGCTGAAGCTGGCCCTGCTGAGCAATTCCACTTTGTTATTTCAATAATAACAATAATAATGCTGCATGGGGAAGCATGGAAGAAGCCAATCTTTTCCACATTTGATGAAAATGAGATTCTTGCTGTACCAGCAGTTAATGGGCCCAATGCTGATGCTGCTGAGAGAAGTGGGATGGTCCTTGTAAGGCAGGTGACTGTGCTGGAAGCTCCTTCTGCACTTAAAATGCATTAATAACCCTCTAGAAAATAGATATATTATTTTGTTTTAATCCCCTGCATATTACAGAAAGCTGCAATGAGCTGAGAAGAGCTTGGGGAGTATCCATGGAGTATTCACACCCCTATGGCTTTGTGCAGCCAGCTCCTCTCACTGCCAGCATTAAACTGGCAGCACTTCTTGGTTAATGGCAATGCCTGCAGACCTCCCGGTGCTGATGAGCTCTAGACCTCTTGCTGCCTTGCTGGCCAGTGTTTCCCTGCTGTTTTCCCATCTGCTGCACACAGCAGTCACACAAACAGGAATTGCTCACTCTCAGCTTACTTGCCAGCAAGGACTGATGACTGAATGCTCTTCCTGCGGTGTGGGAAGGCTGCAGAGCCACTCAAAACCACCTCTGGGAGAGTTGGAGTTGTTCAGCCTGGAGGAGAAAAGGCTCTGGGGAGACCTTATTGTGGCCTCTCAGTACTTAAAGGGGGCCTGTAAGAAAAACGGGGACAGACTTTTTAGCAGGGCCTGTTGCAACAGGAGAAGGGGTGAAAGATGGGGATAAGAAAGGGGGAGTGGGGAAGTGGACTAAATGACCTTTAAAAGTCCCTTCCAGCTCAAATCACCCTTTGATTCTGTGATTCTACTACTCAGCTGTGCTGCAGAGCAGTGGCATGTGTTCATAGAGTCATAGAATCAATAAGGTTGGAAAAGACCTCAGAGATCAGCAAGTCCAACCTGTTACCTAATACCTAACACCTCATGACAACTAAACCATGGCACCAAGTGCCACATCCCATCCTCCAGGGATGGTGACTCCACCACCTCCCTGGGCAGCATATTCCAATGGCAAATTACTCCTTCTGTGAAGAACTTTCTCCTCACCTCCAGCCTAAACTTCCCCTGGCACAGCTTGAGACTGTGTCCTCTTGTTCTGGTGCTGGTTGCTTGAGAGAAGAGACCAACCCTCACCTGGCTACAACCTCCTTTCAGGTACTTGTAGAGAGCAAGAAGGTCTCCCCTGAGCCTCCTCTTCTCCAGGCTAATCAACCCCAGCTCCCTCAGCCTCTCCTCACAGGGCTTGTGCTCGAGGCCTCTCCCCAGCCTCGTTGCCCTTCTCTGGACACATTCAAGAGTCTCAATGTCCTTCTTAAACTGAGGAGCCCAGAACTGGACACAGTACCCAAGGTGTGGCCTAGCCAGTGTTGAGCTCTCCAGCTGCAGAAGGGTAAGGATGGCATTTCCTGGCAATTGCATGCGCTAACATTGCTCCACTGGCTTGTGTGCAGCCTCTTCTGGTCCTCAGTCCAAGTTTCAGCAAAGAGGACTATCTCACATACTGGTTATTATCATGACTATGATTTTCTCTTACAAAGAAACAATGAAGCTTCCCTCAGATGAGTCACAAGATGCTGGAAGTGCAGCTTTTCCAACAGAAAACTATGCAAAAATTGGCAGTCTTATCTCTTCTTAGATAACTCTGATTCCTTACCAGACTGATGTGGCTCAAGTAAAATTTCCTGGGGGGGAGGAGGAAAAAAATGTACAGCTCCCCCAGTCTGGTATGGCAATGTTTCCCTGAGCTCTGAATCAGGGCCCTTGAGAACAGGGAACCGATGATAATGTCTGGAGCAATGCAATCCAAAGGCTAAGCAGCAGCTGCAGACCAAAGGCCAGCTCAGTGCTTCCAGGCAGAGCACAAGCTCACTGCAGAGCAACTTTCATCATGTTGTTCAAGGGCCAACTGAAATGGAAACAATAAGCTTCAGGGAAGCCACTCTAGAGAGGATGGAGGGATGCTCAGAGGAAGACGTTTAAGATCATCGAGTCCAACCTATCACCCAACACCATCTAATCAACTAAACCATGGCACCAAGTGCCTCATCCAGGCTCTTTTTAAACACTTCCAGGGATGGTGACTCCACCACCTCCCTGGGCAGCCCATTCCAATGGCCAATCTCTCTTTCTGGGAAGAATTTCTTCCTCACATCCAGCCTAAACCTCCCCTGGCACAGCTTGAGACTGTGTCCTCTCCCCAGCCTCCTTACCCTTCTCTGGACACATTCAAGTGTCTCAATGTCTTTCTTAAATTGAGAGCCCAGCTCAAACCCCCAGCATCTCAACATCTTTTTTGAACTGAGGGGCCCAGAACTGGACACAGTACTCAAGGTGTGGCCTAACCAGTGCTGAGTACAGGGCAGAATGACTTCCCTGCTCCTGCTGGCCACATTAATCCTGATCCAGGCCAGGATGCCATTGGCCTTCTTGACCACCTGGGCACACTGCTGGCTCATGTTCAGCTGCTGTCAACCAGTATCCACTGCTTCATCATCTCCAGACTATCTCAGCTGCATCCATACTAACAAAGGAAACAGCACAAGAACTGAGCATCCCAAAATGCCTGGAGTAGTTTGCTCTTCTCAGCTGCTCATGTGTTGCTGTTCTGCCTTCACATGGGCTACCTAATGCTCCTCCAGGGAGTTCAGCATGAGCAGAAGAAAACACAAACCATGGAGTCTTCATCTCTAGATGAAAACTAAAGACTACCACCAGCTGAGCTGGAGCTAAGGCTGACAGTGAGAGTTGATGTTTCCCTTTGTCCTGCAGTCCATATTGTCCTAACACCTAAATGCCTTCCAGGAGAGGAGAGATACAGTCACACAATGCCACATAGTTCCTCTGGCCCATGCAAAGTCCTTGTAGGAACTTCTGGACCTTGTATGGCTTATAACAGAGTAGTTACATTTGGAGGCAAGAGGAATTTCTGTATGAGGCACATGCAGGTCTCCTCTCAGGTCCTTTTTCTCAAGCATGGATGCTCTCAGATATGTCAGTGAACACTGTGAAGCCCCACTGTGAAGAGATAAGAGGTGCTTGAGATATGAAGGGATGCTGCCATGAGGCAGGTCATGGTCCCCAAATCATTTAGACAGCTCCTAGTGAATTACCATATTGTCTGCCAGTTACTCATCCTTCCCCACTCAGTTTGAGCACAGCGTGCTTCTTCACCCTGAGTTGTTGCAGCTCTGTCCCCTGGGCTCCCCAGCCTGTGCTCTTCATGATCAGCATTGGGATGAGGATCAGAACTGCAAGAGCAACCTGTACACTCCCCACTTGTTTACTCTAGATAATGACACCTTATTTGCACCCACTTTGCACTGATGTGCAGGGGAGCCTATTAAATTAAGCCAAAACCCCAACAAGATACCACTTACTGTAGTACTAAAGCTCCTTGGGCACTCCCCTGGAGGTATCAGTTTCGATCTTCTCTTTCTGCCTCCTCTGGAGTGAATTTAATGCTTCCCTCCAAATACATACAGCCTAGAGAAAAGAAAAGGTCATTCCTTTGAGGCCACTTGGTTGGAGGCTCTGACAAATGCTGTGATGCTAAGGAAATATAAACCAGTCCCAGGTGGTGCCACGCTCTTGCCAAACCTCCTCTATTCCCCTCCAGGAATTTTGCCACTCTGATGCTTGGAGTCAGGCAGGAGCAGATCAAAGGGACAGCCTGGCAGGCTGGCCACTGGCTGCTGTAACCAAGCACCTTCTCCTCCCAACCACTAACAGCAAGGGTGCCACAGACTTTCCCTATCCTTCTTGCATTTCCTCTTGGTTCAGTGGGGGATGACAAATAATGTTTTGAGCTCATCAAGGAAATGACCTCAGGTTTTAAGACCTTTCCTGGGGCAGCTTTGAATATTTAAATATATGTCTGTCTGTGTGTTTCTGCTTCTCTCTTCTCTCCTACACAGCTTCCCCTCTAGAAAGGGAGAGGGGATGATATCATGGCTCAGTGCAATGCACTTGTTGCTTCGCCCCTCCTCAGGTTTCTAAGGGCTCGCTCAAGTTCCCCTGGAGTTGGCTCTATTTCAAAGCCTCAGATGATGATGGATCACTGGGCCAGATTTCTCCTCTCCCTTGTACCATTCCAGAGGTATATAAAAGGCAGCAAAATTAATAATGCTGTGATTTTGCTAGGGAATGTTATACTTTACCAAGCCTGCACTCTCGAATGTAGGTATGAGCCTTGATGGCTCATTTAAGCACTTCCCTCTCTGTAAGGTCTGGGTCCCTATACCAGCTCTGTCAGGTGGAGATCAATTACTTCCTTTTTAATGGAAGGAAGGCAAAAAGCCAAATTCATCATAGAGACAGGAGTCACCTCACCTAACCATAGCTCCCCATATCAGCTAGCTGCCCTCTCAGTCAAGAAGAGACACTGACCCCTCCATGGTGCAGATCAGAGATGTTCACAATGTGCTCTGGAGCCTTCTTCCTCTCTTCACTGCCTTAGCTGAAGGCCCATGTCAAATGTTTAGGGGACCAAAAGGAACTAAATATTCATATCCCACACCTCTGAGCTTCATGGAGTGAAGCAGAGGTTATTTTCCCCCTCTACTCTGGTCTGGTGAGACCCCACTTGGAGTAATGTGTCCAGTTCTGGAGCTCCTAGTACAGGAAGGATCTGGAGGTGCTGGAAGGTATTCAGAGAAGGGCCACGAGGATGATCAGAGGGCTGGAGCTCCTCCTCTATGGAGACAGACTGAGGGAGTTGGGGCTGTTCAGTCTGGAGAAGAGAAGGCACCGAGGAGATATTCTTGTGGCCTTCCAGTATCTGAAGGGGGCTACAAGAAAGCTGGGCAGGGACTTTCTAGGATGTCAGGGAGTGATAGTACTAGGGGGAATGGAGCAAAAGTAGAAATGGGTAGATTGAGATTGGATGTTAGGAAGAAGTTCTTCCCCATGAGGGTGGTGAGACACTGGCACAGGTTGCCCAGGGGAGGTGGTGGAAGCCTCATCCCTGAAGGATTTTAAGGCCAGGCTGGCTGTGGCTGTGAGCAACCTGCTGTAGTGTGAGGTGTCCCTGCTCATGGCAGGGGGGTTGGAACTGGGTGATCCTTGAGGTCCCTTCCAGCCCTAAAAATTCTATGATTCTATGGAGATATTCAAGGTCAGGCTCAACAAGGCTCTGAGCCAGATGATCTATTGGAGGATGCTGACTGCTGGAGGGTTGGACTAGCTGACCTTTGGAGGTCCCTTCCAACCCAAACCATTCCATACTTCTATGATTCTCTGACTCTTCAGAGTCCTAGTACTTGCCCGTGAGCTCAGCCCTACCCAAACCTCAGCAAAGACCAGATCTCTTGACCATCCAGAGAGAAGCTTTTGCAGAACAGAGAGTGAGGAATAAGGCATCACGTGAATAATGGTGCTCAAAATCTCACTGGAGAGAAAAATCAACCACCCAGGAAAAGCTAATTTCAAGCTGAACATATTTTAGGGATGTTAGCAGGGCTGTTGGCATTCTAAGGCTCTTCTGTTGCATGAAGTAGGACTTCATTCAGCTCTGCAGTCTTTCATTAGCAACAGCCCTCTCAGGCCAGCAAGCCAGTGCTCTTTAAAGACTACTCATCACAAACCACTTGATTTCTTCTAATCCTCCCCAAAGTTCTTCTATAAAAGTGAAGATTGTTCAAAACCTCCTTTAGGAAAGCCTGACACCTATAGTTTTCTTTTCTGGGGGGAGGAAGGAGGAAGAGTTCCAGCCCCATTATAGTTTCCCTAGTGTGATCTGCAAGTCCACCATACAACCACCAAAGTAAAAAGAGGGAGACCCACCAGGTGCTTGGTGTGCTTTGTCTCAGACATGTTGGTTCAAGCTGCATCTCAGTAGATGAACTTCATTTGTGTAAAGTCTCTGAGCACCTCACACATACCAAAAAAAAGAGAAAAAGACAGAATAACCTTGTTCCAGTGTGACTGTGAAGAAGATGGATCCACAGGAGTGTTAAGGAGGGTTAGGTATCAGGTTTGCATCCAAACCTCAGTCAGTGGAAAAAGGATGACATCTCCGTGATTACACTTCTCCAGGCGTTTCAGTAATCCCTTTGCCACATGGATGTAAAGTGCTGCTCCTTTCTGCCTCTGGAGAATTCAATCATCTGGTTTGTGCACCAAGGGTGATTTAAAAAAAGTACCATTCATGTCAGGCTCAGGCTGAAGATACTTAAAGACAGGAAGGCAAGCTGAGGCAGAGGCAGTTGGTTATGGGAGACTGCTAAAGGCCCACGGATGAGACAGGTCCGTTGCCTTGAGACATGGTGTGAATAATGTCTCAGGATTTGCTTGTTGGAGGTGGTTTTTCCAAGGGCTCCAGTGCACTTTTCGTGTGCTCCCTCCCACTGCTGCACTCACTGCACCCCTGAGAAGCATTCTGAGGCTACTGAGACCTAAGAACTCATTTCTTATCCAAACCATAACTGAGGAAACTTTGCTGCCAAATCTCTCCAGCTGGCTCCGTTTGAGTGTTTAGCCCAGGATGAATGTCAGCCCAAGGTGATGGGAATGGAAAATGAGGAGACAGACAAACTAAGAAGAGTTATGCTTAAAATGACACTGAATTATTCCAAGTCTCACTGAGCACAAACAGAGAAGAGGAAATCATATACCTGAGAACTCATACAAAGCAAAGAGTTTCCAGCCTGCAGCTGGAGATCCTGGTTAGTTCTGCACCATTGGGGAATTTGGAGTGCAGGAGTTGTCCTACACCTGAAAGCACACACCTGAGAATTTCTTTTAGCACAACTTTAATGAACTGCTCATAGCACTGGAATCATAAATCATAGATTCATTAAGCTTGGAAAAGTCCTCTGAGATCATCGGGTCCAACTGTCAACCGACACCACCACGGCCACTCGACCATGTCCCAAGGTGCTGTGTCCCCATGATTTTTGAGCACCTCCAGCAGTGCTGACTCCATCACCTCTCTAGGCAACCTGTTCTAATGCCTGACCACTCTTTCAGGAAAGACATTTTTACCTAATATCCAACCTAAGCCTCCCCTGACACAGCTTGAGGCCATTTCCTCTTGTTCTAGTCCAAGTTACTCGGGAGAAAAAACCAACCCCTGACTAAGGGAGAAACAAACCACACAGAAAAGCTACAAATTAACTCTCAGCCCAGGTCAAACCAGCAAAGTCACATGTGGAAAAGAAGAAGACAAAAAGAGCAGTAGACATCAAAGTAAGAATGATGTGATTTTTGACACACACCTGGGTGTCACTTCTCCCCACTACTCATCATCCATCACAGAATCATGGAATCATCAGGGTTGGAAGGGACCTCAAGGATCATCTCGTTCCAACTCCCCTGCCATGGGCAGGGACATCTCAGACTACATCAGGATGTAGTGTGTACCTCACAGCCACATCCAATCTGAATCTCCCCATTTCTGGTTTTCCTCCATTCCCCCTAGTCCTGTCACTACCTGACATTTGTGTCAGCAGGTTTACATTGGACTCCTCGAGAGCAATAGCAAAGACATGGGAACAGACCTAGTGTGCAGGGAGAGCTTTCAATAACCACGGTGATCACAGTCACAAAGTCACAGAGTCACAGAGTCACAGTGTCACAGAGTCACAGAGTCAGAGAGTCACAGAATCACAGAGTCACAGAGTCAGAGAGTCACAGAATCACAGAGTCACAGAAACACAGAGTCACAGAGTCACAGATTACAGAGTCACAGAGTCACAGAGTCACAGAGTCACAGTCACAGAGTCACAGTCAGAGTCAGAATCAGAGAGTCACAGAGTCACAGAAGGTTAGGGACTGGAAGGGACCTCAAAAGATCATCCTCACAACCCCCTCTGCCAGAGCAGGATCACCTATACCAGATCACAGAGGAACACACCCAGGCAGGCTTGGGCTATCTCCAGAGAGGGAGAGCTGAGGTCCAGTGTGCTCGAATCTCGCTTTGCTCCTTTGGGTTTTGTTTCTCAGGTGAAATATCTCACCTCTTTGTTCAGGGAGAACAAGTCATTAGCCATTTTTAGGATCCCAGCTTGCTTGCGTGAGCTGACAGCCCAAGAGCCTTCCCCAAAAGTCGGGAACGACGCCAAGTGTTCATTACAACCCCCTTGTAAACCCCCAAACTGCCGTCCTGCGAGGCTCCATCTGGCAGAGGAAGCCATCTGCAATCCAACAAAACGACAACAGTGTGAAAAACTCTTTTCTCTGGTCGGCAGTGAACTGTAAAAGTAACATTTAGTAATAGCTTCTGCAGGCTCGGGGGTGACAGAATTGACATTGGCTGAAAGTGCGAGCCCCAGCCGCCAGGCCCCGCCAAGCCTCTCGCCTGCATTCACAGCCCCCTGCAACACCACAGGTCATAGGCTATAGCCCTCGGGGACTCGGGCTTCTCACGGCCATTTCACAGAATTATTTCACAGAATGTCATAGAATTTCCCAGAATTCACAGAATCAAGCAGGTTGGAATAGACCTCCAGGATCATCCAGTCCGACCGATCACCCAACCCCATCTAATCAACCAGACCGTGGCACCAAGTGCCTCATCCAGGTTTTCCTTAAACACCTCAAGGGACATCACAGGATCACAGGATGTCAGGTCTTGGAAGGGACCTTTGAAGATCACCAAGTCCAACCCCCCTGCCGCAGCAGGACCATAGAATCTAGCACAGGTCACACAGGAACACATCCAGATGGGTCTTGAAAGTCTCCAGAGAAAGAGACTCCACAACCTCTCTGGGCAGCCTGTTCCAGTGCTCTGTGACTCTACCACCTCCCTGGGCAGCACATTCCAATGGCCAATCTCTCTTTCTGGGAGAACTTCCTTCTAAGATCAAGCCTAAACCTCCCCTGGCACAGCTTGAGACTGTGTCCTCTTGTTCTGTCACTGGTTGCCTGGGGAAGAGATCAACCCTTACCTGGCTGCTACCTCCCTTCAAGTAGTTGTAGAGAGCAATAAGGTCTCCGCTGAGCCTCCTTTTCTCCAGGCCGTGTTGAGACTACTGAGTAGTGTCTGTGGGGAAACGTCCCAGAGTTGGAGCCTCCTGACCGCAGCCCTGGCCACCAGGCCTCGCCAAGCCTCTCGCATGGATTCACATAACCCTTCAAAAGCGCAGGTCATAGGCAACAGTCCTCTTGGACTCTGCTTCTCACAGCCATGTTGAGACTGCTCTCCTACAGAGCAGTGTCTGCAAGAAAATCAAGGACTTGGGAGTGCTGGTGGATGAGCAGCTCAACATGAGCCACCAGTGTGCACTTGCAGCCCAGAGAGCCAACCAGATCCTGGTTGCATCAAGAGAAGCATAGCCAGCAGGTCGAGGGAGGTGATTCTCCCCCTCTACTACACTATAGTGAGACCCCACCTGGAGTACTGTGTCCAGTTCTGGAGCCCCTGTTACAGGAAGGATCTGGAGGTGCTGGAGGGTGTCCAGAGAAAGGCCACGAGAATGATCAGAGGGCTGGAGCTCCTCTACTATAGAGACAAACTGAGGGAGTTGGGGCTGTTCAGTCTGGTGAAGGGAAGGCTTCAAGGAGACCTTCTTGTGGCCTTCCAGTCTCTGAAGGGGGCTACAAGAAAGCTGGGGAGGGACTTTTTAGGTTGTTAGGGAGTGATAGGACTGGGGGAAATGGAGCAAAACTAGAAATGGGTAGATTCAGATTGGATGTCAGGAAGAAGTTCTTCCCCATGAGGGTGGTGAGACACTGGCACAGGTTGCCCAGGGAGGTGGTGGAAGCCTCATCCCTGGAGGTTTTTCATGCCAGACTGGCTGTGGCTGTGAGCAACCTGCTGTAGTGTGAGGTGTCCCTGCCCATAGCAGGGGGGTTGCAATTGCATGATCCTTGAGGTCCCTTCCAACCCTAACAATTTTATGAGTGTAGGATTCACATCACCCTTCAAAAGCACAGGTCAGAGCCAACAGCCCTCTTGGTCTCCACTTCTCACGGCCATGTTGAGACAGCGCCCCTTCTGTGCAGTCTCTTCAAGGAGATCTCACAGATTTGGAGCCTCTTGACCCCAGCCCTAGCATTAAAAAATAAGGGGGGGTGAGGGTGAGGGGCCGAGGGGGTGCTGTTCTGCTTGGTTCTCTATGAACAAGGCCTGCATTTGCAATTGCAGTTTCACAGAGGAGCGCACACTGCACCGAGTGATCTCTGATATCTCCAGCAACAATGACCTGCTGCATTGTGCTTAATGCAGAGCCCTGCTTAAGGAGCCTGGGCTCCCAGCCATCTCACACATATGTTTCTTGGATGCCTGATATTTTCATTTTGCTTCAGATGAGCTGCACTGGTAGGGGGCTCCCATTTATAGCATCTGGGATCTTTCTTTTTTTTTTTTTCCTTTCCTTTCTTTTTTTTTTTTCTTTCCAGTGGATGTTGTGCTCACCCCATCTGCAAACCTCTGTTTCTCCCCCCCCCCGCCTCCCTTCAACACCCATGGCTACAAAAATACAAACCCCAGCAGATGTCCATTAATTTATTAATTTTTTTTTTAATAAATAAATGAAACAAAAAATGAGGCCAAAAAAAAAAAAAAGCACTGCTTTGCTCGAATCTCTTGCTCAAGAAACTGTTCCCCCAGCTTCCCTTTGTGTTTTAAAGCTTGAGGCCCCTGCTTCGGAGAAATCCTAGAAATACCATTTAAAGGCCTCCGAGGGACTGAGAGGCTGCAAGCTTGCTGATGGGGAATGTTTAGAAAAACAACACCTCATGCCACCAAGGTTTCCATTCACACCTCTCCTGTTCTACACGTCTCACAGAGAGCCTGCCTTGCAAGGCAGGAGCTTTGCCTGCGTTATTTAGACAAGTAAGTGACAAAAAAACCACCCTGCACCGTAGCCTGGACTCCCCCCTAAATCTGTAGACCTTCCTGATTCAGGCAGCAAGCAAGCTGGGGTTTCATCAGCAGAGCAAAGAGAGGATGAAAAAGAAACCCATTTTAAAAAGAGAGAGCAAAGGGCTCTTGGGTAGCACAAACCTGAGTGCTTGCTTTTGAGCCTCCCCTGCAGCGTGAGTGAATCCACATCTGTGAAGATCAGAGGTAGCTCTTTGCTGAGTGATGGGCTCCAGGATGAAGGGGATGGACAAAAGAGCACTGATAATGTGCTTTTTTTTGTTGTTTGAAAACATGGCAGGGGCCAAGTGGTCAAATCCAGAGCTGCTGTCAAGGGATGGACCTCTCCAAAGTTCCTCCTACTCAGAGTACCTGGGAGTTTGATGAAGGAAAATGTGAAAATACCAAAGCCTGCATCTGAGCTGAAATCATAGAATGGGTTAGGTTGGAAGAGACCATTAAATGTCCTCTGCAGGCAGCAGGGACATCTTTAACTGGATCAGGTTGTTCATCCAACCTGACCTGGAATGTTTCCAGGGATGGGGCATCAACCACCTCTCTTGGGCAACTTGGGCCCTTGTTTCACCACTCTCAGAGTAAAGGATATGTTCCTTAGATCTAATTAATTCTCCCTCTTTTAGAATCATAGAATTGTTAGGGTTGGAAGGGACCTCAAGGATCAGCCAGTTCCAACCCCCCTGCCTTGGGCAGGGACACCACACATTAGATCAGATTAGTTTAAAGCCATCACCCCTTGTCCTGATGCAACAGGACACACTAAAGGACTGTCCAGATCTTTCTTATAGTAAGTAATGGAGGTAAGGAGATACTGGGAGGCTTCATTAAGGTCTGGCCTGAGCCTTCTCTTCTCCAGGCTGAACCACCCCAACTCTCTCAGCCTGTCCTCACAGCAGAGGGGTTCCAGCCCTGTGGTCATTTTTGCAGCCACCTGTGGACCTGCTCCAATAAGTTCATGTCCTTGTACTGAGGATCCCAGAGATGGACACAGTACTGCAGGTGAGGTCTCACCAGGGTAGAGTAGAGGGGCAGAATTCCCTCCCTCAACCTGCTGCCCATCTGTTGGTGATATTAATGTGGGTTGGTCTGGCCCATCAAAGTATGGTGCTCAATGTCTTTGTGAGGTCGTCTCTGCTCCCTCTCTGAAGCTACCTCGTTGCAACCCAGGTCTTTGTTCCTCTGCTTGCAAGACTCCCAGGGCCAGATTAGCAAAGAGGTTTCTCCCAGCTCCGTTTCTTCTGCCCTTCCCTCCTCCTGACAGCCCTGATGCCAGAGGCAGAGCCCACACAGACTGCCAGACTGACTGCACTTCCAAAGCCAGCAGTTGGAACCCAGGTTGGGATGCTGGGAACTGACTCTGAATATGCCCTTCTATGGCTATAGTGGCCATTGGCGCTGGCAGCTGGCGTGGTTTGAAGCTCCCATGGGCCCTAATTCTGTGGTCTCTTTCTTGTTTCACACTGGCTCTTCAGCATGAGCCTTCAGGGGATGTTCATGGCCAGCTTGCTGGGTGGGAGACAGGCAGTTCATGAGCTTGCTGGAGCTTGTCTGCCAGAGCTCCCGGCTGGCAGTGCAACGCTGCTCCATGAAGGAGAGGTCAATGGTCCCTTTTCAACACCACTGCTGCTGGAGGGTTACACAAGCCTGTCTTGAGGCAGGGATGGGTCCCCAGCAAAGATGCCAGGAAAACAGAGTTCAGCTGACACAGTCCAAAAATAAAAGCCACCCTCTCCCCAGCACGGCCTGGAGGATGCAAGACTTGAAAGGCTCCAGTGTCTCCTCCACAGCTCCTGTTGAACAATGCCTGTGCTGCTGAGGAGGGACCAAAGCCGCCATGAATGCCAGACACTCTCCTTGCCACAAGGACAGCCCAAGGACAGCACTTCTTGGTGTGCCCAGGCAAGCTTGGCGCTCTGGGGAACCACTGGTCAGATTTCTTCGGGCAATGGGGACTTAGGGCTGTCCATCCCAGAGCTGCCTTCATGGTACACCACCAGAGACCTTTCTTAGGCTTAATGTTAGCCTGCAAATCCCTGCCCAGGGAGCCCCCCAGCCCCTCCAGATCTCACAGGCAGGCTGAGAATTAATTCCATAGTCCTGTTAACGTGGGGTCGGAGCTGATTGCAAAAGGGAAAACTATGTAATGCCAGCAGGGAAACAGGCCACAGGAGCAGAAACCTGGTCAAGGGTGGTCACTTCCTCCATTTGTATGAGGATTCAGGAAGTCCATTACAAAGTGCTCCATCACTGTCACTTAATTCCAGCTAGGTTACAGAAGATTAATAGTTCAGCTCCTTCTACCCCCTGTCAGCATGTTGCACGGGGTGGTGTTATCAGCCTCTCAGTGTGTGCCAGGCAGAGTTTCCCATGGCTTTGAGGAGCTTTATTTCACTCTGTAATACCTTGATCATCTGAGCCAAATCATCACAGGAGCTATTAATATCCTTCTAGGCATGCTGGTGGAGGAAACATACAGTGGAAACAGTACATGACCAGCATTATGTCTTTGGGAGGCAGGAATGAGGCCGTGGTATCTCTAAGTGACCTGACTGAGCTGCCTGGAACAGGGAGCCTCTTGTATTGGGTTGCTCCTCAAGCTGGTGTTTGTGTCAGTGCACATCAGAGGCCATTAATAATTCTGGGATACAGCACTGAGGTGCTAAGTGAGGCCATTACCTGCTGCTTTCATGGCTTTGGCTCCAGCCTTGAGGAATTCAACCTGATCTCTAGATCATAGAATCATAGAATCGTTAGGGTTGGAAGGGACCTCAAGGATCAGCCAGTTCCAACCCCCCTGCCATGGGCAGGGACACCTCACACTACAGCAGGTTGCTCACAGCCACGTCCAGCCTGGCCTTAAATACTTCCAGGAATGGGGCTTCCACCACCTCTTTGGTAACAACTACTTTTGCCTTTTTTTTTTTATCAATCTTTTTCCTGATAACCTGAGCTGGATGTGGATTAGCTTTGAGTAAGGAAGCCATATAACCAGCTAAAAGCAGAAGTGGGCATTTATCAGAGCCTTAACACTTTCTCTATATATTTACACACCTTAGACCCAAGCATTAGGTAGCCTGGTAGTGTTAACTGAGCATCACTAAACTGGGAGGCTTGGCTGATACAGCTGAAGGCTGAGCAGCCATTCAGCGAGGCCTGGACAGACTGACAGCTGGGCAGAGTGGAACCTAATGAGGTTCAACAAGGACAAGGGCAGAGTCCTGCCCCTGGGAAGGAAGAATAAACTGCACCAGTACAGGCTGGGAGGTGATCTGCCAGACAGCAGCCCTGTGTAGAAGGACCTGGGAATCCTGGTGGATAACAAGTTCTCCATGGGTCAACAATGTGCCCTTGTGGCCAAGAAGGCCAGTGGGATCCTGGGGTGAATTAAAAGCAGTGTGTCCAGCAGATCCAGGGAGGTTCTCCTCCCCCTCTACTCTGCTGTGGTGAGACCTCACCTGGAATATTGCATCCAGTTCTGGGCTCCCCAGTTCAAGAGGGACAGGGATCTGCTGGAGAGAATCCAACAGAGGGCTACAAGGATGATTGAGGGAATGGAGCAATGCCTTGTGAGGAAAGGCTGAGGAGAGACCTAGGGCTGTTGAGTCTGGAGAGGAAAAGACTGAGAGGGCATCTAATCAATGTCTATAAACATCTGAGGGTTGGGTTTCAGGAAGGAAGGGACAACCTCTGCTTACTTGCACCGTGTGATAGGACAAGGGGTAATGGATAGAAACTACAGCACAGGAGGTTCCACCTCAACATGAGGAGGAATGTCTTCCCTGTGAGGGTCCCAGAGCCCTGGAGCAGGCTGCCCAGAGAGGTTGTGGAGTCTCCTTCTCTGGAGACTTTCCAGACCCATCTGGATGCATTCCTGTGCAACCTGTGCTGGATTCTCTGGTCCTGCTCTGGCAGGGGGATTGGACTCAATGATCTTTGGGGGTCCCTTCCAACCCCTAACACCCTCTGAGCCTGAGCCTGTGATGTGCCCACTGTAATGTCATCTTCTCCTCCGTTGTCCCATGGGACAAGGCTACCTGCCATGCAACATTCAGGAGGGTCTGATGGAGACGTTGGTTCAAGGAGGGCAGACCTAAGTGGCTCAGCCACATCTGCTCCTTGTCTGGGGCAGTTTTAACTACAAAGGATAGCAGGGGGAGTTTCTACTGTAAGTTCATCCCTCCAAATGGGGCTTTGGGAAGAGAAAGCCTGGGAGTGAGTTTAAATCTGATCAACAGTTTCCATGAGAAGAGGGGATGCTGGCTCTGGAAAATATTCCTTCTTTTCTGTCAGTGTTTCTCAAATGCAAAAAATGGCCACAGAAAAGCTACAACATTTCATCTTGTTGTTTGCTGAGTGTTTCAAAGTGTTGCAGATCTGTTTTTCATAGCGCTTTGGTTTCAGAACTGAACTTGAACCCAGGGAAAAGGTTATCCAAAAAGGATTAAATTGCCCCCAAATGAAGTTAACAAAAAAAAAAAAGAAATTCATATCCTATTTAGCCAAAAGTTTCTGAGTGGTCCACTAATGAAAATTTCTGACATTGTTTCTTCTATTTCAGTGCTAAAATGAGTAAGATATGATCACTGAGCTGGATCCAAATTAGTGTTCTCCTCCCAGTGGTCAGTGGAATGAAAGGAGAAGGAAAACAAGCCCAAAAGATGTATTCTTAGTAGAGGTATTAATGTTGCTGCAGTAGTAACTACTGGGCTTTGTGTGAAGGAGAAAATCTTGGTGGGAAGCTGGTGGTATCTCCCTGGCCTGGGGTCCATTGGCCTTGACCTGTTTCTAACTTCTCATTCAGAACCTGTGTGACTGGGGATGCCAAAATACCTGCTGTCTCCTTGACAGAACCACAGAATGGTAGGGGTTGGAAGGGAGCTCTGGAGATCACCTGCTTCTGCTCCATCTGCTTGGCTCTCACACAGGGCAGCAAGAAGACAGAAAATGAAAGAAAGGGTCAGAGAGCTGGGAGAACCAAGTCATAGAACCACAGAATCATAGAATGGCTCAGGTTGGAAGGCACCTCAGAGATTATCTACTCCAATCTCACCACCACGGGCAGGGACACCTCTCAGCTAGACTCAGCTGCTCAAGGCCTCATCCAACCTGGCCTTCAACACCCCTACAAAGGAGGCATCCACAACCTCCCTGGGCAGCCTATTCCAGAGTCTCGCCACCCTCCTACTGAAGAACTTCTTCCTAAGCTCCAGTCTAACCCTGCTCTCCCTCAGCTTCAAACCATTCCCCCTTGTCCTGTCTCTAGACACCCTCATGAAATGTCCCTCTGCAGCCTTCCTGTAGGATCCCTTCAGGTGTTGGAAGGCAGCTCTAAGGTGCCCCTGGAGTCTTCTCCAGGCTGAACAACTCCAGCTCCCTCAGCCTATCCTTCTAGCAGAGGTGCTCCAGCCCTTGGCTCATCTCTGTGGCCCTCCTCTGGCCTCACTCCACCAGCTCTGTGTCCTTCTTATGCTGGGGACACCAGAGCTGGATGCAGGCTTGGAGGTGGGGTCTCAGCAGAGCAGTGTAAAGTCACTGCCAAAGACCTTGGACAGAAATTGTCTGCTGAAAGATTTGGGTGCTTCTTTCTCTTCAAGTTCACACATCATCATTTCTGTGTGCTGTCCAGCGTTTTCCTTTGTCACAATTGTCTAAATTTCAGACAAATCCATCTTAGAAGTGTCTCAGAATTGTCTTAGTTCCGCCTTGAATCTGGATTTTGTGGTCACAATAAATGCAAGGATAAGCCCTGCACTGTAACAGAAGTGTGGTCCTAGAGCCCTTTTTTCCCACATGCTTCTGCAAGGTTTGCCCTTAGCTCACTGCTGGCCAAACAAAAAAAAAGCCCAATTCACCAAAAAAAACAACCCACAAAGGTGTGGTTTTTTTCTTTTTCCCTTTCTTCTTCCAGAGTTTCTTATTCCACTAAGGACAGATTATTGTTTTAAACTTGATGGGAATTTAATCAGAAAGGAGTGACGCAGCGACTAGTCACCAGCTGAGCTCTGCAGAGCCCTGAGGGATGGGGGCCAAGCCCCAGCCCAGCCTGCCAGAGCTCTCTTTTTGAGTTGGAAATCATTCCTGCTGCCTCCTGTGGCCGTGGCAGCTGATACAGTAACAGGGAATTAAAACCCTTCACCTGCTGTGGCTCTTGCTCAGCTTCCCTCCCAGCCAAGTGCTATCGTGGCCTGCAAGAGCCAAAGCATCTTAAAACCTTGGCAGATGTTTAGCTTTAATAGGAGGGAAGAGAGAGGGGGGAAAGGGAGTTGGTGACAGGCTGTGAAGAAGAAAGGTGGGAGGAAAAAAGCAGAGTGGAATTGTCCCTTCTGCTTTTGTCCCTCCATTAGCTCACACACTGAGGCTGCTGCAGACTGCTTCATCCTATTCATAGGATCGCAGAACGTCTCAGGTTGGAAGAGACCACAGAGATCATCTACTCCAACCTCCCCACCATGGGCAGGGACACCTCTCAGCTAGACTCAGCTGCTCAAGGCCTCATCCAACCTGGCCTTCAACACCCCCACAAAGGAGGCATCCACAACCATCCCGTAGTAGCCAATTCCAGAGTCTCACCACCCTCCTAGTGAAGAACTTCTAGGATCCAGTCTAGCCCTGCTCTCCCTCAGCTTCAAACCATTCCCCCTTGTTCTGTCTCCAGACACCCTGATGAAAAGTCCCTCTGCAGCCTTCCTGTAGGATCTCTTCAGCTATTGGAAGGCAGCTCTAAGGTCCCCTAGGAGTCTTCTCCTCTCCAGGCTGAACAACCCCAGCTCCCTCAGCCTATCCTCAAAGCAGAGGTGCTCCAGTCCTTGGCTCATCTTTGTGTCCTCCTCAGGACTCCCTGGGGAGGGCCTGTTTAGAAGGGCTTGTGGTGGCAGGCTGAGGGACAGCTGTTTGAACCCGGGAGGGATGCTATGAGTGGAGAACAAGCTGGATGTATGCACTGAGTCCTTCTCACTCAGAGTTTTCCAAAACAAAAAAATTAAATCATTCCAGGAAAAAGAAAAAAAAAGGCAGGAAGGTGCCAAAATTTGACACCCCTCTGAGCTAAACTCAGCCCTGTGTTGTGCCTCATTAATATCAGCCTGATTTTCTACCCTGTTCTCACGTCTCTGAGTCCAGACTGAGACCTTGGTGTAAGTGTCTCTGAAATCTGCAGTTGTTCAGGTCAAGGGTTTTGCTTTGGCACTTGCTGTGCTTTTTTGCTTTGGCTTTGGCTGTTCCTGTGCCACGGGAGGTCCAAGAGCGTTTCCAGGTTTATCAGCAGCATTTCTGCTGAGGGCTGCTCCTCTAACCCTGCATTTTTGTGTGTGTTGCTGATAACCCATGTCTGAATTAATGATGGGATTGTGTGCTTGGCTGGGATCCACCTGGATGGGGAAAAAAAATAAAGAGCACATGCCACAGAGGTCAGTTTTTGCCAATTGTGTTCCCACCGAGGAGGCTTCTGAGCTCATGAAGACATTCAAAAGTAATGAAGCAAATCCTCAGTGAGCCCCCAGGGAGCTTAAGACCCAGCGTCCTGCAGCGGTGATTGTTTTGCTGAGCATTTCTCCTCTGGTGTTCTACACCTCTCAGGTGTCTCTTTTAAGCAACAACAAACTCCACTCCTCCTCCATCCCCATCTCCTTCTCTGGAGACATTCCAAACCCACCTGGATGTGTTCATGGGTGACCTGCCCCGGGTGACCCTGCTCTGGCAGGGGGGTGGGGCTGGATGATATTTTGAGGTAACTTCCAACCCCTAACATTCTGTGATTCTGTGAACATCTCTGAAGATACCCTCTGCTTCCTTCTTCATCTTTGACACTCCCAAGCCAACAGCAACATCAGAGAGATCTGCAGAACTTCTTAAGTTAGCAGCAATGGAAAGGATGCCAAGGTTGCTGTGGTACAGTAGGAAAGTTTTGCCAAACCAGTTAGAAGGGACTGTTAAATATCTGAGGGCTGGGTGTCAAGAGGGAGGGGACAGGCTCTGCTCAGTGGCACCCTGTGATAGGACAAGGGGCAGTGGATGTAAATTGCAGCACAGGAGCTTCCACCTCAACATGGGGAGGAATTTCTTCATCAGGAGGGTGACAGAGCACTGGAACAGGCTGCCCAGAGAGGTTGTGGAGTCTCCTTCTCGGGTGACTTTCAAGCCCTGTGTTCCTGTGTGACCTGTGCTGGATTCTCTGGTCCTGCTCTGGCAGGGGGATTGGACTTAATCATCTCCAGAGGTCCCTTCCAACCCCTAACATCCTGTGATCCAGGATAAGGCTGAGCAAACCTTTGGGTGTTTCCAGTTAGAGCTTTGCTGGGGAGAAATGCAGTGATCAATATTGCAACATCCAATTTCTTTCAGTTAGGAGGTTTTGGTGGGTTTTAATGGTGTCCCTCTTAAGCCTGGGGTGGACTCTGAAGGGTGGGTACCAAATCAGAGCTCCTGGCTTTTTTCAAAGAGACAGGAGGCATGAGACATGGAGCCCGTTTGTTCTTGTGTGGAAGAAGAAACTCGATGTGGAGAAAATCCACCTGCTTTTCATTTTTAGGGCATTCTTCCATTCCTGGGCAAGACTGTGGACAGTTGTGTAACCATATAAAAGCTGATTTATTTCCCCTCTGTTACATAGAAAAATAAAAGAAAATGATATGCAGGATTTGCAACTGTCCTGAGGACCAAATGTGTGAGAAGATTGAGTAACCTCTTGTCATTCACGTCTGAGTGTTTTAGCTAAGCTCTTAGTGAAAAAACTGCTGCTGTGACGAAGCCTAAATGTGACTTGAAGCCTGGTGCTCTGCTAACTTGGCAAAGACCTGAAGATGAAGTATGGAGAGGAGCTAACCTATAAAGTCTCCTGTATTTGAACAGCCTGTTTCTCCATTAAGCTCTCTTAGACATCAAGAGAACAAATCATCCTGTATTGGACGTTACATGTCTCTGTGCTGTAAAAACATTAAGGCTCTTGTCAGCTTGCTCCTTTTAACCCTTCAAGGTGCTAGTGCCTGCTGCAGCTCCAGCAAAGTCATCCTGCTCTGGCTGTTGTTGGAAAGCTGCTGTTGACTTTATGGCTGTGCAGCCACATCATCCTTTGCTTTCAACCCTCAAGAAGACCCAGATACTGGGGCTGATTTTGTTACAGTCACTGTTGTTATTTTCTGGTGACTTCCTCCCTGGACCAGGATGTTTTCAAGGTGAAGAAAAGCATAAAGGTCAAGCCACATGGCAGCAAAGGGCTCTTTGCAATTGCAGCCTCAGCAGGGCAGCTTCAACAAGGCAAGGACACCCCACAAAAGTCTTCTGTAGACCATTAGCTACACAGCTAAGATCTTTCCCATGAAAATGTATAGTAATTCAAACCTTGGCAGCAGAAGGCACAAGAAGGGGTATAGGTGCAGATGGGGTGAGCCTGCATGCTGTGCTAAACAACAGTGGGGTCTCAAGGTTTGTTCAAGGGCAAGCTGCAGGTGGACATTGCTGCAATGCTGCTGACAAGGGTTGGTTCACAGAATCACAGGATCAACCAGGTTGGAAAAAGACCTCAGAGATCATCAAGCCCAACCAATTACCTAATACCTAACACCTCATGACAACTAACCCATGGCTCCAAGTGCCACATCCAAGCCTTTTTTGAACACCTCCAAGGATGGTGACTCCACCACCTCCCTGGGCAGCACATTCCAATGGACAATTACTCTGTCTGTGACGAACTTTCTCCTCACCTCAAGTCTAAACTTCCCCTGGCACAGCTTGAGACTGTGTCCTCTTGTTCTGTCACTCGTTGCCTGGGAGAAGAGACCAACCCCCACCTGGCTACAACCTCCCTTCAGGCAGTTGTAGAGAGCAATGAGGTCTCCCCTGAGCCTCCTCTTCTCCAGGCTAAACAACCTCAGCTCCCTCAGCCTCTCCTCATAGGGCTTGTGCTGAAGACCTCTCCCCAGCCTCGCTGCCCTTCTCTGGACATGTTCCAGTGTCTCAATGTTGCTCTGGCCAGACGCTGAACCTCCTCTCACCAGGATTTTTGGCGCCCATCTTCTCTTCTTCCTGCTTTGTTCTGACTCCCTGCGTGTCCTGCCTGACCTGGGAAGCACCGATAGCCCCACACCAGCAGCTCCCCCTCACACAATATTCATGTTGTCCTGGTTGCTTCCTGATTGTGTGACTTTGAGATAACCACCCTCTGTGGGGATGGCCGCCTGAGCAGGTTCCCACCAGGCAGGGACGGCGTGGGCTGCTCTGCAGTGCTTGTCCCTGTGCTCACCCTCACCCACAATTAGCATGACTTAACTCACTCCAGTTTCACTGACTCATGAGGACCCCCATGTCCCACTGCTGTTCCCCTGGGCCCATCACTGGGGCAGGGCTGCCATGCTGGAGAGCCCCTTGAGCTCAATCCCACAGCTACATTAACCCCACATCACGCCTCTGAAACGCCTCTTTTCAGGCCATCATAGTGGCTTTGCTGGCAGTAAAACAAAATCACAAACTCCTTCTAAGGGAGGAGCAAACTCCTTTGCCAGGGCATAGCCCTTGCCTGCTCTTCACAGCTCCATGTTGGACTGTGGAGGAATTATCATCATTGAAACAAATTCTCTCTTTGTCCCACCACAGACCACCTGCTAGCTCACAGCTTGGCTGTATAATTCAGGCAAGGTGGAGGTAAGACCACAGTGAAGGTGCAACTGTTCAAGCTGATCTTGTCTTACAACCAATTTTTCACTTCAGTCATTCACAACACCCTGCCGGGGTGAACACATAAGGCAGAGGCAAGACCCCTTGGGTGGTGGCACTAACCACCAACCCAGCAGTCCTCAGGCTTCAGCTGTGGACCAGCAGGGCCATAAGACGCAGACAGAAGGGCTGCAAAGTTGTTGTTTTTCCCCATGCTGGACAACTAAGTACTAAATCCTCTTCACAAGAGTGCAAGCAAAAAGAAAACTCAACTAGCACCTGGGGGAAATGATGCAACAAGTGAACGTTGCATCTGAGCTGTGACTTTTACTACTCTTATAAAAAAAGAAATAAAAGAAGGGGGAAATGTGGTGGCGCCTGCATAAGGTCAGCCAGCCACTAGTGGTGTCCCCCAGGGATCAGTGCTGGGCCCCATCCTGTTCAATGTCTTTACTGATGATCTAGATGAGGGGATTGAGTCCATCATCAGTAAATTTGCAGATGACACCACGTTGGGAGCAGATGTTGATCAGTTAGAGGGCAGAAGGGCTCTGCAGAGGGACCTTGACAAGCTGGACAGATGGGCAGAGTCCAACAGGATGGCATTCAACAAGTCCAAGTGACAGGTGCTGCACTTTGGTCACAACAACCCCATGCAGCACTACAGGTTGGGGTCGGAGTGGCTGGAGAGCAGCCAGGCAGAGATGGACCTGGGGGTACTGATTGACAGCAGCTGAACATGAGCCAGCAGTGTGCCCAGGTGGCCAAGAAGGCCAATGGCATCCTGGCATGCATCAGGAATAGTGTGGCCAGCAGGAGCAGGGAAGTCATTCTGCCCCTGTACTCAGCACTGGTTAGGCCACACCTTGAGTCCTGTGTCCAGTTCTGGGCCCCTCAGTTTAAGAAGGACATTGAGACACTTGAATGTGACCAGAGAAGGGCAACGAGGCTGGGGAGAGGCCTTGAGCACAAGCCCTACAAGGAGAGGCTGAGGGAGCTGGGATTGTTTAGCCTGGAAAAGAGGAGGCTCAGGGGAGACCTTATTGCTGTCTACAGCTATTTGAATGGAGGTTGTAGCCAGGTGGGGATTGGTCTCTTCTCCCAGGCAACGAGTGACAGAACAAGAGGACACAGTCTCAAGCTGTGCCAGGGGAAGTTTAGGCTGGAGGTGAGGAGAAAGTTCTTCACTGAGAGAGAGATTGGCCATTGGAATGTGCTGCCCAGAGAGGTGGTGGAGTCACCATCCCTGGAGGGTGTTCAAGAGGGGATTGGATGTTGCACTTGGTGCCATGGTTTAGTAGTCATGAAGTCTGTGGTGACAGGTTGGACTTGCTGATCTCTGAGATCTTTTCCAACCTTATGGATTCTGTGATTCTATGATTCTAAGGTCCTGCTTGAAAAGGTTCCATAAAACTTCACCTGAAAAAAAAATAAATTGTTGAGACAAACTGAATGTCTCCAATCATGGAATCACAGAATGGTCCAGGCCAGAAGGGACCTCCAAAGGTCATCCAGTCCAACCCCCTCTGCAGTCAGCAGGGACATCCCAAACTAGATCAGGCTGCCCAGGGCTTCTTCTAGCCTCACCTTGAATATCTCTAGGGAAGGGGCCTCAACCACCTCCCTGGGCAACCTGTTCCAGTGTTCAACCACCCTCATAGTGAAGAGCTTCTTCCTGATAGCCAATCTAAATCTGCTTTTCTCTAGTTTGAAGCCATTGCCCCTTGTCCTGTCACTGCAGGCCCTTGTAAACAGTCTCTCTCCACCCTTCTTGTAGCCCCCATCTGATACTGGCAGGCTGCTATTAGGTCTCCCCAGAGCCTTCTCTTCTCCAGGCTGAACACCCCCAGCTCCCTCAGCCTGTCCTCATAGCAGAGGTGCTCCAACCCCCTGATCATTTTCATGGCCCTCCTCTGGACCCTCTCCATCAGGTCCATGTGCTTCCTATATTGAGGGCTCCAGACCTGTACAAAGTACTCCAGGTGAAGTCTCAGTGGAGTAGAGTGCCAGAATCACCTCTCTGGATCTGCTGGCAATGCATCTTAATATTTCCTGCTGATATTTATGCCAAGCTCTTCCTAAATGAGGGGTAGCAGCTGCAAGGGTAACTGGGAAGTCACTGAGTAGCCAGCACTTGCCCAGCTTGTGGGAGGTGTCTGTGAGGAGCTGGTGACTGAGCCCCATGCCGTAGGTGGTCCTTTCCAGCCCTATGTGCCTGGGAACGGCTGTGGCTCTCTCCCAGGCACCACGAGCACTGATGTGTTTATATTCCTTGCCCTGGTATGTGAAGCCCTGCCAGAGCCAACAGGTTTTATACCTGGAAGTCCCCTAAGTGACTCCCACACACCTCTGAAGAATTCAATGAGCTCTGAGAGAGCTCTGCCAGCACTGCCACCGTGTTGTGTGGTGAGGATCACAGGGTCACAGGCTCACAGCATGTTAGGGGTTGGAAGTGACCTCTGAAGGTCATTGAGTCCAACTCCCCTGACAGAGCAGGACCATAGAATCTAGCACAGGTTGCACAGGAACACATCCAGATGGGTCTGGAAAGTCTCCAGAGAAAGAGACTCCCCAGCCTCTCTGGGCAGCCTGCTCCAGTGCTCTGGGACCCTCCCAGTGAAGAAGTTCCTCCTCATGTTGAGGTGGAACCTCCTGTGCTGTAGTTTCCATCCATTGCCCCTTGCACCTATCACAGGGTGCAACTGAGCAGAGCCTGTCCCCTCCCTCTTGACACCCAGCCCTCAGGTATTTATAGACATTGATTAAATCCTCTCTCAGTCTTCTCCTCTCCAGACTGAACAGCCCCAGGGCTCTCAACCTTTTCCTCATCAGGCAGTGCTCCAGTCCCTTCATCATCCTTGTAGCCCTCCATTGGACTCTGTCCAGCAGATCCCTGTCCCTCTTGAACTGGGCAGCCCAGAACCGGATGCAATATTCCAGGTGAGGTCTCACCAGGTAGAGAGGGAGGAGAACCTCCCTGGATCTGCTGGACACACTTCTCTTAATGCACCCCAGGATCCCATTTACCTTCTTGGGCAGTGTGAGGAGAAACTCGGCACCAGGGCACCCCAACAGCTTACACACACCCCACCCCCTCCCCTCCCCTTTCTTGTTGGTCTTTTACTCCTGAACACAGGGAAACCTCTCTTTCTGCTGGGGGAGCATTGAGCAGAGGAGTAAACAGGTCCTCCTCTCTCTCTCTTTGTGTTCAAACATGGGAGTTCACATCCTCCTCTCTTCCTCTCTGCTGCTGGCCCCCTGGAAGAGCAGAAGCACACCCGAGGGACAGCAGAGGGACGGCGAGAACAAAGAGCCCTTCAAGCCTGTGAAAAGCTTGTCCTGGAAAAGGGAGTCGATCCCAAAGCAGTACCGGTAAGGGGATTAAAAAAGCACCAGGAAAGCAGAACAAAAGGGAAGATAAGGAGGCCTCAGTGGTCTTCTGGTGCAAGGCTCAGGCTTCATGCCTACGTGGGTTTCCAAATATATGTCTTTGCAGAAGGGAAACATGAGCCTCGTTTATAAAAATGACAGCCTTGCTTCCCACTTTAACCTCTACCCTTCCCACGGCAGCCTCCGCCCACGGATCGCTTCGCGCAGGGCAAACGGCTCCTCTGGCTCCATTTGGGTTTGAAAGGAGCAAGCCATTCAAGATTTTCTCACTTCCCTGCTCTCTGCTTTTGTCTCCCAGTGAGAGGCAGGAACTTTGCAAAGAGCTTCAGGCCTTGCTGTGATTGCATCATTCCCATCCTGGCATCCATACAGCCCTTCCTTTTCCTGTGCGATTCACACTCCCAGTGCCAAGAGCCTGGTACCTACCTCTGCAATTTACCCCTGTAGCTACCTCTTGTGCTTTCCCTTGCCTCCACCTCTTTCTTGTACCTTGGACCAGCCTCTGGTACTTGCCCCTGTAACTACATCCTGTCTTTATTCTGCTCTGCTGAGACCCCACCTGCCAGAGCAGGGCCAGAGAATCTAGCACAGGTCACACAGGAACACATCCAGATGGGTCTTAAAAGACTCCAGAGAAGGAGACTCCACAACCTCTTTGGGCAGCCTGTTCCAGTGCTCTGGGACCCTCCCAGTGAAGAAGTTCCTCCTCATGTTGAGGTGCAACCTCCTGTGCTGGAGTTGATATCCATTACCCCTTGTCCTATCACAGGGTGCAACTGAGCAGAGCCTGTTCCCTCCCTCTTGACACCCAGCCCTCAGATGTTGATAGACATTGATTAAATCCCCTCTCAGTCTTCTCTTCTCCAGACTAAGTAGTCCCAGGACTCTCAGCCTCTCCTCACAGGGCAGTGCTCCATTCCCTCAATCATCCTTGTAGCCCTCCAGCAGATCCCTGGCCCTCCTGAACTGGGGAGCCCAAACCCTGATGCAATATTCCAGGTGAGGTCTGTTGCATCAGAGCAGCTGATAAGAGAAGAATCTAACAGAAATACAAATTTGCCTGCCCTGGATGTGCAGGTTCAGCTTACATGACTCATTAAACCATTTCATTGGAGCCTGTAAATAAACTTCCCCACCTCACTTCCCCTGTCCCATCCTGTCCCCCCCCCCCCCCAACACCACCCCCCTTACATTATTACTGTAATAATTCTCCTGAGATTGCAAATGTGTTTATTTTGACTCTGAGATTGTAAAACCACAGGAATAAAACAAAGTTCATGCTGCCAACTCTTTATTTAATTTCTTGTTCTCTCGCTGCAGCTCTGAGAATAACTTCTGTTTCCTGCTGCAGAAGGAAGCAGTGTTTGCTCTGACTTATGTAAATATGACTTCCCCACTCAGACATGTTCCCACTGCTGGAAATTGGCAGGAATCTTCCCAGTGCCTGAAGTTTACAGCCTGTGTATAAGACTTCCAGAATCTGAAGGGGGCTACAAGAAGGCTGGGGAGGGACTTCTGAGGGTGTCAGGGAGTGATAGGACTGGGGGGAATGGAGCAAAACTAGAAATGGGTAGATTGAGATTGGATGTCATGAAGAAGTTCTTCCCCATGAGGGTGGTGAGAGACTGGCACAAGTTGCCCAGGGAGGTGGTGGAAGCCTCATCCCTGGAGGTTTTTCAGGCCAGGCTGGCTGTGGCTGTGAGCAACCTGCTGTAGTGTGAGGTGTCCCTGCCCATGGCAGGGGGGTTGGAACTGGCTGATCCTTGAGGCCCCTTCCAACCCTAACCCTAATTATTTCAGGTGGGGGCTGGTCTCTTCTCCCAGGCAACCAGCACCAGAACAAGAGGACACAGTCTCAAGCTGTGCCAGGGGAGGTTCATACTGGAGGTTAGGAAGAAATTCTTCACAGAGAGAGTGATTGCCCATTGGAATCAGCTGCCTGTGGAGGTGGTGGAGTCACCATCATTGGAGGTGTTCAGGAGGAGACTTGATAGGGTGCTTGGTTGCATGGTTTAGTTTAGGTGGTGTTGGATGATGGGTTGGATGCGATGATCTTGAAGGTCTCTTTCAACCTGGTCTATTCTATTCTATTCTATTCTATTCTATTCTATTCTATTCTATTCTATTCTATTCTATTCTACTCTATTCTATTCTATTCTACTCTATTCTACTCTACTCTATTCTATTCTATTCTATTCTATTCTATTCTATTCTATTCTATTCCTTTTTTTCCTCTTCCACCCAGTGCACCCCCTCGGGGGGGTGGTTGGGAGTATTCCTGGGTAGGGGTTAAACCCTTATGGACTCAACAGAGGTAGAGGAGCTACCCACCAGACTTCAGCAAGGATCTGCCTCCTAACCAGAGGGCTCTGACTTCATTTTGACCTCAAGGCAATACTCCTCTGTGTTCATTTTTTTCCCCCCTCTTTTTTATGATTGAAGTCATTTAGCCATAACATATAATCAAGGCTTCCCTTACCACGAAGAACTGCAGCAAGAACAGAGGGAGTAAAATACAGGCTAGGCATGGAATAGGAGCGTGTGAATATGGGGTGGGAAATGCAAAGGGGAAGAGAAGGAGGAGGCAGAGATGCAGTATAAAAGCAGCACTGACACAGGGAGCTACTTCTCTGGCATGTGTATAATCAGATGATAATATCCAGTTGGGAGAACGTGGTGGAGTGTTTCAAACAAAGGAAATGGCTGGTGCCTGCAGCTCCTCTGCATATTTATTACATCACCATAATGATATAGAGGAAGAAAAGAGAGGCAGAGGCTGGTGTAACAAGTGGGTGAGCACTGCTGCTACTGCATGTAGCACTGGTGGGAACGTGCCTGGCTCAGCTTTGGTGCGGAGGCTGGGCTTGGGAAAGGAGGTACAGTGAATTGTTGAGCTTTTAGGAAAGCAGCCCTGAAAAATGATGTTTAGAAACTTGGATGAGGTGAGCATCACAAGTTCAGCCTCTCCAAGGCAAGAGGTGGGTCTGGTACAGGTGGGTGGCCCTCAAAGCAAGAAAAGGGTCTCCATCCTTGCAGATATTCAAGGTGAGGCTCGACAGGGCTCTGGGCAACCTGAGCTAGTGGAGGATGCTCCTGCTGACTGCAGAGGGGGTTGGACTGGATGACCTTTGGAGGTCCCTTCCAACCCAATCCATTCTGTGATTCTCCAATGGCAAATCAGCCTTTCACTGAGCCTGCAGAAATGAAGCCAGGGCTGAAAGCTCAACCCAGATAAGATCAGGCCAAATGGGAGGTGGAAAGGGTAAACCATTCCTAGTCATGACCTTTTGGAGCCACTTAAGACTGCTCAAGGTGGCAAGATGCTTTTCAGGGCAGGAGCTCTTTCTCAAAGACATAGTCCAATGCAATCAGGGAATTACGGCTTGATGCAAAGATGATATAATTTAATTATCTAGGCTCTGTTATGCAAGAGGCCAGGAAAGTTAACATTCTTGCCAGGTCTTTAATCAAAGATGTGGCTGTTCACAAAAGCACTGAGTGATCCGGGGCTCCTTCCCTTTGCAGGGGTCCTGCTGCAAGAAGCTTGGCTTTCCCAGGAGAGATACCAGCTGCTTCAAGGAATGCAAGCAGCTCCCAAGGTTTCTTCATCCATTTAGCCGTAAATTAGGCCACTGAAAACTGCTGCTCACTTCTAAAAATGGCATTTCCATCATGGCACCTACAAATGAACTCCAGATCTAGAAAACTTACACCCCTAGGAACCCCTAAACCCCTCACCTTTTCCATATGGATGATCAGAGGGTGGAGCCCCTCTCCTGTGAGGACAAGCTGACAGAGCTGGGGCTGTTCAGCCTGCAGAAGAGAAGGTTCCAAGGAGATCTTATTGTGGCCTTCCAGTATCTGAAGAGGGCTACAATAAAGCTGGGGGGGGGATTTTTTAGAGTGTCAGGTAGTGATAAGGCTAGGGGGAATGGAACAAAATTAGAAGTGGGGATATTGAGATTGGATGTCAGGAAGAAGTTCTTCCCCATGAGGGTGGTGAGACACTGGCACAGGTTGCCCAGGGAGGTGGTGGAAACCTCATCCCTGGAGGTTTTGAAGGCCAGGCTGGCTGTGGCTGTGAGCAACCTGCTGTAGTGTGAGGTGTCCCTGGCCATGGCAGGGGGGTTGGAACTGGCTGATCCTTGAGGTCCCTTCCAACCCTGACAATGCTGTGATTCTATATGGACAACAACTTTCTTATAGCTTGGCTCTTTCACACAAAGGTTTCCCAGAGTGCTGTCTCCATAAATGAGGGCCATATCTGCTTTCCTACCAAGGCTGTTCCTCTTCTCGCTGCACTCCCAGCTATCTCCCAGTTATTTCTCTATTTATCTCTTTTTCTTCTCCTTCTATTGCTGCTGAGGTGATGGCAATTCCCTGTAACAATATAATCCTGTGTAATTAATCAAGATAAGTCTGTTCCACCAATGCAGTGGAGTCTCTGCTAGCAGTTTACAGGCAGGGCACAAAAAGGAATCCATGTAAGCCATACAGATCATAGACAGCAGAGCAGCTAAAGAGCTGAGGGGGGAAAGCTTGCCTGCTGCGGATAATCAGTGCAGTGTATCCCTGCTGTGGTCTACCCAGGACCCTTGAAATGAGGGTTTCATTCCTGAAGCCTGAGAGGCGACCTCATTCATGTTTATAATGATGTGCAGGGTGAGTGCCAAGAGGATGGAGCCAGGCTCTGCTGGGTGATGGCAATGACAGCTCAAGGGGCAGTGGTGGAAGTTGTGGCAGAGGAAGTTCCATGGAAACAGGAGGAAATATTTTTTCACTGTGAAGGTGGTAGAACACTGGAACAGGCTGCCCAGAGCGGGTGTGGAGTCTCCCTCTCTGGAGATATTCAAGACCTGTCTGGATGTGTTCCTGTGTGATCTGGTATAGGTGATCCTGCTCTGGCAGGGGGCTTGGACTGGATGGTCTTTCTAGGTTGCTTCCAACCCCTAACATTCTGTGATTCTGTGATCCCTGTAGAGGGCATCAGTCTCTTTGCAGGATCTCTTTTGTCCAGAAGGCTACAGATTTAAAGGAATAGTGATGAGGAATGAGGTGGTTATGCCCTGTGTGTTATGCCCATTCGTATCAAACATCCAGTGTTCTGATGACCACTTTTCTTTTTGATGGTGATGATCCAGAATCATAGAATCACAGAATGTTTGGGGCTGGAAGGGACCTCAAAAGATCATCCAGTCCAACCCCCCTGCCAGGGCAACATCACCTAGAGCAGATCACACAGGAACTCATCCAGGCAGATTTTTAATATCTCCAGAGAGGGAGACTCCACAACCCCCCTGGGCAGCCTGTTCCAGTGCTCTGTCACCCTCACAGGGAAAATATTTTTCCTCCTGTTTCCATGGAATTTCCTATGCCTCAAACTCTACCATTGCCCCTTGTGCTGTCATTGGGCATCACTGAGAAGCACCTGGCTCCATCCTCTTGGCACAATTAGTTTCAATAATACAATAATACAATAAATCCAGGTTGGAAGAGACCTTCAAGATCATCATGTCCAACCTATCAACCAATCCAACCACCCAACAACTAGATCATGGCACCAAGTACCCCATCAAGTTCTCCTGAATACCTCCAATGATGGGGACTCCACCACCTCCCTGGGCAGCCCATTCCAATGGGCAATCACTCTCTCTGTATAGAACTTCCTCCTAACATCCAGTCTAAACCTCCCCTGGCACAGCCTGAGACTGTGTCCTCTTGTTCTGGTGTTGCCTGCCTGGGAGAAGAGACCAACCTCTGCCTGTCTACAATCTCCCTTCAGGTAGTTGTAGAGAGCAATAAGGTCACCCCTCAGTCTCCTCCAGGCTAATAACCCTATGATTCCCCAATTTCACTGTGTCTCCTCCAGCATCTTCCTCTTTTGTCTCCTGCTCAGGCCAATGTGCACTGCTGTGGTGGGCCAAGGCTCCAATCTGGAGGTGGTTTCCACTTTGTTTTGCTTTTGCCATCTTCTAAAACCCCATGTAATTTCCCCCTTGGTCCCCTTTGTCTAGGCTGCCCGTCACCAGCACCATTGCCCAAGGTCCTCCCACCTCCACAGGACAAACCACCACCGTTTGCTGTTGTTGTGGTGTGAGATCCTGCACTTTGGAGAGCAAGCAGAAAGCAGCCAAAGCTGTGTCTCTGGCTCCAAGCTTTTCCCCCATCAGCTGCTTGTCTCCAGAGAGAGCATTTCCATTCCATGGAGCTCCTCGGGGTAGGATTGCAAGCGCCAAGCGGACACATGGTTCCCATTACTCGACTCAGCCTGAGCGCAGCCCTGGTGACAACAGATCCTACAAAACAGCCCTGGGGGGAAAGGGGCCGCAGGTCGGCGACAGGCTCGCTCCTCAGAGGGGCAGAGTCACGGGAGGTAACCCTCTTATTGACAAAACAGGGGGAGCAGGCAGAGGGTGATAGAGAAACTTGCAGCAGAAATAGGCAAAAATGTCAGTGATGGTGTTTGTGGACTTGTTTGTTTGTTCTGAGCGAGGACCAGCTGAGTTTTGAGGTGCCTTCTGGCCTGGGCTTTCTGTGATTCTGTGATCATTAACTTCATAAAATGCTCTCCCAAGATGGAGAGG
>CM026888.1:8306652-8436570 GCA_015227895.2 Colaptes auratus
ATGATTTCAGGTGGGGGTTGGTCTCTTCTCCCAGGCAACCAGCACCAGAACAAGAGGACACAGTCTCAAGCTGTGCCAGGGGAGGTTCATACTGGAGGTTAGGAAGAAATTCTTCACAGAGCGAGTGATTGCCTGTTGGAATGGGCTGCCCAGGGAGGTGGTGGAGTCTCCATCACAGGAGGTGTTCAGGAGGAGACTTGATAGGGTGCTTGGTTGCATGGTTTAGTTGATTAGGTGGTGTTGGATGATGGGTTGGATGCGATGATCTTGAAGGTCTCTTTCAACCTGGTCTATTCTATTCTATTCTATTCTATTCTATTCTATTCTATTCTATTCTATTCTATTCTATGCTATTCTATGCTATTCTATGCTATTCTATGCTATGCTATTCTATGCTATTCTATTCCTTTTTTTCTCTTCCACCCAGTGCACCTCCTCGGGGGGGGGTGGGAGTATTCCTGGGTTGGGGTTAAACCCTTATGGACTCAACAGAGGTAGAGGAGGTACCCACCAGACTTCAGCAAGGATCTGCCTCCTAACCAGAGGGCTCTGACTTCATTTTGACCTCAAGGCAATACTCCTCGGTGTTAATTTTTTTTCCCCCTCTTTTTTATGATTGAAGTCATTTAGCCATAACATATAATCAAGGCTTCCCTTACCACGAAGAACTGCAGCAAGAACAGAGGGAGTAAAATACAGGCTAGGCATGGAATAGGAGCGTGTGAATATGGGGTGGGAAATGCAAAGGGGAAGAGAAGGAGGAGGCAGAGATGCAGTATAAAAGCAGCACTGACACAGGGAGCTACTTCTCTGGCATGTGTATAATCAGATGATAATATCCAGTTGGGAGAACGTGGTGGAGTGTTTCAAACAAAGGAAATGGCTGGTGCCTGCAGCTCCTCTGCATATTTATTACATCACCATAATGATATAGAGGAAGAAAAGAGAGGCAGAGGCTGGTGTAACAAGTGGGTGAGCACTGCTGCTACTGCATGTAGCACTGGTGGGAACGTGCCTGGCTCAGCTTTGGTGCGGAGGCTGGGCTTGGGAAAGGAGGTACAGTGAATTGTTGAGCTTTTAGGAAAGCAGCCCTGAAAAATGATGTTTAGAAACTTGGATGAGGTGAGCATCAGAAGTTCAGCCTCTCCAAGGCAAGAGGTGGGTCTAGTACAGGTGGGTGGCCCTCAAAGGAAGAAAAGGGTCTCCATCCTTGCAGATATTCAAGGTGAGGCTCGACAGGGCTCTGGGCAACCTGAGCTAGTGGAGGATGCTCCTGCTGACTGCAGAGGGCGTTGGACTGGATGACCTTTAGAGGTCCCTTCCAACCCAATCCATTCTGTGATTCTCCAATGGCAAATCAGCCTTTCACTGAGCCTGCAGAAATGAAGCCAGGGCTGAAAGCTCAACCCAGATAAGATCAGGCCAAATGGGAGGTGGAAAGGGTAAACCATTCCTAGTCATGACCTTTTGGAGCCACTTAAGACTGCTCAAGGTGGCAAGATGCTTTTCAGGGCAGGAGCTCTTTCTCAAAGACATAGTCCAATGCAATCAGGGAATTACAGGCTTGATGCAAAGATGATATAATTTAATTATCTAGGCTCTGTTATGCAAGAGGCCAGGAAAGTTAACATTCTTGCCAGGTCTTTAATCAAAGATGTGGCTGTTCACAAAAGCACTGAGTGATCCGGGGCTCCTTCCCTTTGCAGGGGTCCTGCTGCAAGAAGCTTGGCTTTCCCAGGAGAGATACCAGCTGCTTCGAGGAATGCAAGCAGCTCCCAAGGTTTCTTCATCTATTTAGCCGTAAATTAGGCCACTGAAAACTGCTGCTCACTTCTAAAAATGGCATTTCCATCATGGCACCTACAAATGAACTCCAGATCTAGAAAACTTACACCCCTAGGAACCCCTAAACCCCTCACCTTTTCCATATGGATGATCAGAGGGTGGAGCCCCTCTCCTGTGAGGACAAGCTGACAGAGCTGGGGCTGTTCAGCCTGCAGAAGAGAAGGTTCCAAGGAGATCTTATTGTGGCCTTCCAGTATCTGAAGAGGGCTACAAGAAAGGGGGGGGGGGGGGGGGGGGTTTAGAGTGTCAGGTAGTGATAAGGCTAGGGGGAATGGAACAAAATTAGAAGTGGGGATATTGAGATTGGATGTTAGGAAGAAGTTCTTCCCCATGAGGGTGGTGAGACACTGGCACAGGTTGCCCAGGGAGGTGGTGGAAGCCTCATCCCTGGAGGTTTTTCAGGCCAGGCTGGCTGTGGCTGTGAGCAACCTGCTGTAGTGTGAGGTGTCCCTGCCCATGGCAGGGGGGTTGGAACTGGGTGATCCTTGAGGTCCCTTCCAACCCTGACAATGCTGTGATTCTATATGGACAACAACTTTCTTATAGTTTTGGCTCTTTCACACAAAGGTTTCCCAGAGTGCTGTCTCCATAAATGAGGGCCATATCTGCTTTCCTACCAAGGCTGTTCCTCTTCTTGCTGCACTCCCAGCTATCTCCCAGTTATTTCTCTATTTATCTCTTTTTCTTCTCCTTCTATTGCTGCTGAGGTGATGGCAATTCCCTGTAACAATATAATCCTGTGTAATTAATCAAGATAAGTCTGTTCCACCAATGCAGTGGAGTCTCTGCTAGCAGTTTACAGGCAGGGCACAAAAAAGAATCCATGTAAGCCATACAGATCATAGACAGCAGAGCAGCTAAAGAGCTGAGGGGGGAAAGCTTGCCTGCTGCGGATAATCAGTGCAGTGTATCCCTGCTGTGGTCTACTCAGGACCCTTGAAATGAGGGTTTAATTCCTGAAGCCTGAGAGGTGACCTCATTCATGTTTACAATGATGTGCAGGGTGAGTGCCAAGAGGATGGAGCCAGGCTCTGCCCGGGTGATGGCAATGACAGCTCAAGGGGCAGTGGTGGAAGTTCCATGGAAACAGGAGGAAATATTTTTTCACTGTGAAGGTGGTAGAACACTGGAACAGGCTGCCCAGAGGGGTTGTGGAGTCTCCCTCTCTGGAGATATTCAAGACCTGTCTGGATGTGTTCCTGTGTGATCTGCTCTAGGTGATCCTGCTCTGGCAGGGGGCTTGGACTGGATGAGCTTTCTAGGTTGCTTCCAACCCCTAACATTCTGTGATTCTGTGATCCCTGTAGAGGGCATCAGTCTCTTTACAGGATCTCTTTTGTCCAGAGGGCTACAGATTTAAAGGAATAGTGATGAGGAATGAGGTGGTTATGCCCCTGTGTGTTATGCCCATTCATATCAAACATCCAGTGTTCTGATGACCACTTTTCTTTTTGATGGTGATGATCCAGAATCATAGAATCACAGAATGTTTGGGGTTGGAAGGGACCTCAAAAGCTCATCTAGTCCAACCCCCCTGCCAGGGCAACATCACCTAGAGCAGATCACACAGGAACTCATCCAGGCAGATTTTTAGTATCTCCAGAGAGGGAGACTCCACAACCCCCCTGGGCAGCCTGTTCCAGTGCTCTGTCACTCTCACAGGGAAAATATTTTTTCCTCCTGTTTCCATGGAATTTCCTATGCCTCAAACTCTACCATTGCCCCTTGTGCTGTCATTGGGCATCATTGAGAAGCACCTGGCTCCATCCTCTTGGCACAATTAGTTTCAATAATACAATAATACAATAAATCCAGGTTGGAAGAGACCTTCAAGATCATCATGTCCAACCTATCAACCAATCCAACCCACCCAAACAACTAGATCATGGCACCAAGTACCCCATCAAGTCTCCTCCTGAATACCTCCAATGATGGGGACTCCACCACCTCCCTGGGCAGCCCATTCCAATGGGCAATCACTCTCTCTGTATAGAACTTCCTCCTAACATCCAGTCTAAACTTCCCCTGGCACAGCCTGAGACTGTGTCCTCTTGTTCTGGTGTTGCCTGCCTGGGAGAAGAGACCAACCTCTGCCTGTCTACAATCTCCCTTCAGGTAGTTGTAGAGAGCAATAAGGTCACCCCTCAGTCTCCTCCAGGCTAATAACCCTATGATTCCCCAATTTCACTGTGTCTCCTCCAGCATCTTCCTCTTTTGTCTCCTGCTCAGGCCAATGTGCATTGCTGTGGTGGGCCAAGGCTCCAATCTGGAGGTGGTTTCCACTTTGTTTTGCTTTTGCCATCTTCTAAAACCCCATGTAATTTCCCCCTTGGTCCCCTTTGTCTAGGCTGCCCGTCACCAGCACCATTGCCCAAGGTCCTCCCACCTCCACAGGACAAACCACCACCGTTTGCTGTTGTTGTGGTGTGAGATCCTGCACTTTGGAGAGCAAGCAGAAAACAGCCAAAGCTGTGTCTCTGGCTCCAAGCTTTTCCCCCATCAGCTGCTTGTCTCCAGAGAGAGCATTTCCATTCCATGGAGCTCCTCAGGGTAGGATTGCAAGCGCCAGGCGGACACATGGTTCCCATTACTCGACTCAGCCTGAGCGCAGCCCTGGTGACAACAGATCCTACAAAACAGCCCTGGGGGGAAAGGGGCCGCAGGTCGGCGACAGGCTCGCTCCTCAGAGGGGCAGAGTCACGGGAGGCAACCCTCTTATTGACAAAACAGGGGGAGCAGGCAGAGGGTGATAGAGAAACTTGCAGCAGAAATAGGCAAAAATGTCAGTGATGGTGTTTGTGGACTTGTTTGTTTGTTCTGAGCAAGGACCAGCTGAGTTTTGAGGTGCCTTCTGGCCTGGGCTTTCTGTGATTCTGTGATCATTAACTTCATAAAATGCTCTCCCAAGATGGCCAGGTCTGAGGGTATGTTGCCCATGGCATTTTTTCAGATATCTGCTGAATCATGGGAAGGGAAGGGAAGGTTTGGGAAGGTTAGGGAAGGGAAGGTTTGGGAAGGGAAGGGAAGGGAAGGTTTGGGAAGGGAAGGGAAGGTTGGGAAGGTTTGGGAAGGTTTGGGAAGGTTTGGGAAGGGAAGGGAAGGGAAGGGAAGGGAAGGGAAGGGAAGGGAAGGGAAGGGAAGGGAAGGAAGGGAAGGGAAGGGAAGGGAGGGAAGGGAAGGGAAGGGAAGGGGAGGGGAGGGGAGGGGAGGGGAGGGGGAGGGGGAAGAGAAGATAAGAGGAGGAAAGGGAGAAGGGAAGAGGGGAGGGGAGGGGGGAGGAGAGGTTCGGAGAGGTTCGGAGAGGAGAGGTTCGGAGAGGAGAGGAGAGGTTCGGAGAGGAGAGGTTCGGAGAGGAGAGGTTCGGAGAGGAGAGGTTCGGAGAGGTTCGGAGAGGAGAGGTTCGGTTCGGAGGAGAGGAGAGGTTCGGAGAGGAGAGGTTCGGAGAGGAGAGGAGAGGAGAGGTTCGGGAGGAGAGGAGAGGAGAGGAGAGGAGAGGTTCGGAGAGAGGAGAGAGAGGTTCGGAGAGGAGAGGTTCGGAGAGGAGAGGAGAGGTTCGAGAGAGGAGAGGTTCGGAGAGGAGAGGAGAGGTTCGGAGAGGAGAGGTTCGGAGAGGAGAGGAGAGGTTCGGGAGAGGAGAGGAGAGGAGAGGAGAGGGAGAGGGGAGGAGAGGAGAGGAGAGGAGAGGAGAGGAGAGGTTCGGAGAGGAGAGGAGAGAGGTTCGGAGAGGAGAGGAGAGGTTCGGAGAGGAGAGGAGAGGAGAGGAGAGGAGAGGAGAGGAGAGGAGGAGAGGAGAGGAGAGGAGAGGAGAGGAGAGGAGAGGAGAGGAGAGGAGAGGAGAGGAGAGGAGAGGAGAGGAGAGGAGAGGAGAGGAGAGGAGAGGAGAGGAGAGGAGACTCCACCCCTTCCGTTTACATAAATGACTTGATTTAACCCAAGATTCATTCCCAGTCCTCCTCTCACACGCTGCTGTTCTGTTCCCTCGCCCCTCTTGGAAGCACTGCCTTGTTTCCAGGGTTGTGTTCCAGCCCCATTTGTTTCGCACTCTAAACCCAGCTCATTACGTGGCTCTTCCCATCCCTGCTGTTACAAGGCAGTGTGCAGCTCTGTACTGGCCTGGGACACAGTCCCAGCAGCAGTAACATCAGGGCCGATCTGGTGTTAATCAGCTCAGTCCCTGGAATGGGAGGGCCATTGGAACCACACTGGAGCTCTGCAAGGGTTATTCATAGCATCAGCTCCCTAATTTTTGCTGGGCTCCATTGGCAGCTGAATGACATGTTTGTTGGAACTTCTTCTGCAGTCAAAGAGAGTTATTGTGGGCATGGGCTCAATGCATTCAGCCTTTCTGTTCTGACAGCCACAGTTAAATGCCAGGCTGGGGTTGACTTGGGCTTGAATGGCCTATCTATGAAATCTCCCTTCATCAGTCACACCAAAATAGATTGGCTGGAGAGTCTACAGGCTACCAGCTTAGTGTATTAGCCCAATGCATTAGGTCTTAGCCTAATTATTAAAATAACAGCAATTATCAGAGGTACAAATGTTGCAGCCAAGCAAAGAGGGCTTGGAAAATGCAGCCCTGGGAGGGAGCAGGGTCATCAGCCAAGGAAAATAAATTCCCTTCTGCTCCCAGCACACCACTTGTAGCTAAAGCAGCTGAAATGTGTGACATCCACAGACTGCTTTTATCTTCTTGGAAGCCGAGGAGGGTTTGTGGTGCCGCTGGGGGGGGTGGGGGGTGGGGGTTCACTCCTCAGCATCCTCTAGGGATGGCAATCACCTGGCAGGTCAGAAAGCCTTCACCTCCCTGATCTGCCAGCCCTATCTCCCAAGGAAATCTGCCTCCTCTTACTTTTTCTGTGCCCATATCAGATCCTGAAGTACTCGGTGGTTGCTTTGCATGACAGTGTGCTCTCCTGCAGCTTTGTCCCTGGCTCCCTGGGCAGCTGCTGATGCTCCCATCCCAGCTTCCGAACCACCCCCCGAGGTCATCCGTGAAAGACATTCGTTTGGGAAATCAAAGCAACGCAAAGAACCTTTTCTTTTGCTAGTTTTTATAGCTTGAACGTGCTCTCTCGGGGGACTGGCATCTCGACGGGCTCCATCGGAAGAGAGACTCCCAACACTTTCCCACCGTGATGATTTTATTAGGCACATTAGCACCTTCATGCCGCATCCTCCCTTCATCGAGGGCCAGCAACCCCACTCGGGATGGGATTTAGTCCCTCTCTCTCCCCTTGGGAGCCGTGTAAAGCCGAAAGCAACGCACGTTTCAAGTTCATTCGGGGCATGAAACTTGGCGAGTCTTGGCACAAAGCTCGGTGGAGGCACAGATCTGCTCTGGGAGCTGCCAGCAAGCCCAGCCCTGCACACACACACACACACCACCCGCACCCGGACACCTCGCAATAAAACGCTCTGCTGCTTCTGCAGGACATAATAGGATGGGGGGCGGGGGGTCTGAGCCTGCAGGCCAGGTTTTTGAGTTGTGTTTGTGAGTCTCACACCGTTTGCCTTGCTGCAGGCCAGCTGTTTTGGGGTGACAACCCAACAGAAAATCGAATGGGCGCAAAGCACAGAGCTGAGCGGAGCTGATAACTTGGCTTTTGCTGTGACCCGGCCCCTCCTCAAACGCTCAACGCAATCAATATAACCCAACCCGCAACAATTAAAGCTGCGAAGCCCACCACCTTCTTGAAAAGAACCTGGGCTGCCGCTCTTTCTTTTGCCCCTAATTTGCAAAACTCCCTCACTTCCAGGGGCTATTCCTGCCCTAGGGAAAGAGGCCGGGACAAAACCAGCCACCAAAGCCTCTCTCTGCGGAGTCGATTCAGGCAACCGTTGAAGCGAAAGCTGGCAGAAGTTACGAGAAGCAACTTATTTCCATCTCGGAGATCTCAGGCACCAAAATGTGACTCAAAACCTGAAATAACTCGGGAGTCATTGTTTTTTTGGCGAAACGCTGCACAACTGCAGGCAAAAGCCCAAAGCATTGCGGAGTGGCAACGCAAACGACTTCATGCGTTAGGAACCGCTCCAGCTCAAGCTTCGAAGAACTGCTCAGAAAGACCCACAACGAGTGGGGCTTTGTTATTCTGGTTTGAGGTTTCCCCTTCTTCCCCTCCTCCCCTCCCCCCCCCCTTTTTTTTTTCTTAAGAAGGCAACATTTAATACTTTAAAAATACATAAATAATATAAATCTAAAGCCTTTTTTCCCCCAGCCCTCAATTTTGGACTGAAACTGGAGTCTGATTAAAAGTGATGTGAGCTGAAAATGTACAATTGGATCATGCACTGCTAATGTCACAGAATCACCAAGGTTGGAAGAGACCTCAAAGATCATCCAGTCCAACCTGTCACCACAGTCCTCATGACTAAACCATGGCACCAAGTGCCACGTCCAATCCCTCCCCTCTTGAACACCTCCAGGGATGGTGTCTTCAGAGTCTAAAGCAGAAGATATTTGTCTGAAGGTTTGTTTTGGTTTACTCTTTTTTTTTTCCTCTCTCTGCAGCTCTCTGGTTAGAGGCAGTGAGAGAAGAAAGAGCTTCCACAAGGCTTAAATATGGGCAGGAAATTTCCCACATGAGGATGGGCAGAAAAATTTGCTGAGGCATCAAACCTTAGCCCTGCTAGCCAGGAAGTGGATGTGAGACCAACCCCTTTCAAAGCTCTCAGATAGGAAGAGAGCTCCTGTCTCGTCCCATGTCTGGTCACAATCAGACATTGGGGGATTGCAAGCATTTTAAATACTTGTTGGGGAAATAGATAAAGGTTGAGTCTGCCTGCATGGCGTGATCATAGAATCCTAGAATGGCTCAAGTCAGAAGGGACCTCAGAGATCATCTCCTCCAACCTCCCCACCATGGGCAGGGACACCTCTCAACTAGACTCAGCTGCTCAAGGCCTCATCCAGCCTGGCCTTCAACACCCCCAGGCAGGAGGCAGCCACAACCTCCTCAGGCAGCCTATTCCAGAGTCTCACCATCCTCCTTCTCTGGAGATTCCATCCCTGGAGACTTTCCAGACCCATCTGGATGTGTTCCTGTGCAACCTGCGCTAGGTTCTATGGTTCTGCTCTGGCAGAGGGGTGGGACTTGATCGTTGAAGGTCCCTTCCAACCTCTAACATCCTATGATCTTATGATCCTGCTGAAGAACTTCTACCTAAGATCCAGTCTCACCCTGCTCTTGCTCAGCTTCAAACCATTCCCCCTCACCCTGTCTCCAGACACCCTTATAAAAAGTCCCTCTGCAGCCTTCCTGTAGGATCCCTTTAGGTGTTGGAAGGCAGCTTTAAGGTCCCCTTGAAGGCTTCTCTTCTCTAGGCTGAACAACCCCAGTTCCCTCAGCCTGTCTTCATAGCACAGGTGTTCTGCTGGCAAAATGCTAAGTGTTTGGGATGGAAGAACCAGGCCAAATATTTTTTACAGTGAGGGTGGTGAAACACTGGCACAGGCTGCCCAAAGAGCTGCCCAGGTAGATGCCTCATCTCTGGAAACATTAAAAATGAGGTTGGACAGGGCTCTGAGCAACCTGATCTACTAAAAGATGTCCCTGGTCAGAGCAGGAAGGTTTAACTAAATTGCCTCTAAAGGCCCTTTCCAACCCAAACTACTCTATGATGCTGTGGTGCTTGTGAGCAGCCTGGACCACAACCGAAACCTCATTAAGGATGGAGAGACTTGGCCATGAGGTCTGACACAGGTATGGCCTTTCCACATCTCCACTGAGGGCCTTTGTGGCTAAACACAGACACTTTTGGACCACAAAGTAACTTACAGTGTCAAGAACTCTTTCTTCAGGAAAACATTGTTAGAAGAGATGGTTTCTGTGAAATGAGCTTTTTGGTTGACTGGGTTGGGGGTTTTTTGGCTTTGTTGCTGGGGTTTTAAGAAAACAAATGACAAATAAGGAACAAAGAAGTAGTTCATCCAAAACTTCCCAGCCTTCTCCTCACCATTAGATCTTGGACAATCTCATGATAATCCATTTGGAGGAGCAGGTCAGCAGCTGTGGTTTCCCCTTTGAGTAAGGTCCCTTGGAGTTCCTCATTCTTGCCACCCCCCCCTCACCTGACCCCTAATTTGGGACAAATAAAGTGTTTACCTGCCCTGACCCTCAATTTCTCTGCTGGTAATAATGGGAAGTGATGATTGCTGCCTGCTTTGATGAAGCCTCCTGTGATCTGCGAATGAAAACTGCAGTGTAAAGGCAAGGAATGTAATTATTATTATCAGCAGAGGAGCTGCCTGCTGACCTCAGAGCCTGGTTTATAGATTCATCATTGGCTTTTAGATCGAAATGGTGATGAGGCAACATGCTGGAACATGCCATTGCATTCTCACTGTCCCCAATCCAGTCTTGGGGGGCAGTAAATATTGCCAGTGTGGTTAACCTGTGTTCCAAGGCGTTGCAATATCCCTGCCTTTGCTAATCTCCTGAGCCCCAGCTGCCCCACTGCTGCTGGCATTTGGAAATTCCCAGCTGATACTCATTCTGCCCTATGAGTCAGGTTAGTTTTCAGCCTGTGCTTTGCTGCCCTGAGCCGTGTGCAGACCTCAGGAATGAGAACCAAGTACTGATTGCCATGGACTGTGAGAGTATTTCATTTCAGAAAGGGCCTTTGTCCGTGGCAGAATCACACAGCACTGAAGAGCCCCTTCCAGCCTAACCACCCCCACCCCCTCTGCTATTTAATGTTCTAGAATCACTTTACTCTGCCCTCAATAGTGGAGGGTGAAGATTCGAATGCTTCATCCAGTTAAAATTACAGGAGAAGCCCCTACAGACTGAAAGCCATTTTCCAACTGGGAGTTGAGCTGTAATTAAGGGTCAAACAACCCCTCTTAAGTAAAAAGTCTCCTTGCTTAACGAGGTGACACAGCATCGCCGTAGGGGCTTTGCTTTTCAGCAGGGTTTTTGGCTGGTTTTTTGTTGGTGGCGTTTCCCCCCCGCGCCCCACCTCTCATTTATTAAACTAATCTGCCCAGAAGGAGAAAACGACACAACCGCGGGGAGGGCTATAAATCTTCCTGCTTTTGAGCACGACTCAAGCCCTGAGTAAGGAGAGGTTGGGAAGCCACTTCCTCCATCAACAGGTTGTTCCATAATTATCCTCTCCTAGGCTCTCTCCACCTTCCCCTGCAGCCTGGAGCCGGAGTCAGAGCCGAGATGCTGGTCGGGGTGGACGCACCACCAGAGCCCCTGTTTCCCAGCGTTGTGCAATGCAGTTTCTGTTATCGGGTGTGCTCAGGATCTTCCCACAGCTGAGACAAAAGGTCTGGGGTTGTTTGTAGCTGCCTGTAATTTGCTGGGTCCTCCCTTTCGTTTGATTCGGCTCTTAAATATAGGATTGGAAACTCCTGTGCAGAGTCGTCCCTCTTACTGCTTGATGTTTCCTGCGTACCCGGCGTGCTGTCAAAACAAATATTCCCCTACCTTTGTTTACCCTGTTCCAGGCTTAGGCATCTCACACATCAAGCCTGGCTTCCTCCCAGCCCCTTCCAATCGCGATTGCCTGAATGGGAGCTATTCAAGGCTTTTAGCAAGCCTCTTCCTCTCAAGAAAACGGACCCGATCCCTAGGTTGTGACATTTGGCTTCTTTTTGTGGAAAAGGGGAAAAAAATGTGGTTAGGAATCCACTTACCTACTTGGTAACATCAGGATCATCTGTCATTAGCTTCTAGCCTGTCCCCCTGTAGCCAAACTGGCTCCTGGCTGGTTTCCTCCTTGAGTATTTAAGGACTATCAGAGTATTTATCTCTCCTTCCTTTGCTATTTTTGTGCTAGATCCTCGGGCCTGTGTTTCATCACCGTTTTCATCTCTGTCCCCCTGTTTCAGCAACAGGCATGTTCCCAAGATCGTGGGTAGGAGACCTGTGCATGAGTTGTGCTTGGCAGGACTGGGACTGTCCCATCTTGCAACTGCTCCCAAGGTCCCATGAGGAGGCTCAGAGGAGACCTCATTGCTATCTACAACTACCTGAAGGGAGGTTGTAGCCAGGTGGGGGTTGGTCTCTTCTCCCAGGCAACCTGTGACAGAACAAGAGGACACAGTCTCAAGCTGTGCAGGGGGAAGATTAGGCTTGATCTTGGAAAGAAGTTCTTCTCATAAAGAGAGATTGCCCATTGGAATGGGTTGCCAGGGAGGTGGTGGGGTCAAGGTCCCTGGAGGTGTTTAAGAAAAGCCTGCATGAGGCACTTAGTGCTGTGGTCTAGTTGATTGGTTAGGATTGGGTGATCTTGATGATCTTGGAAGTCTCTTCCAACCTGGTTGATTCTGTAAGGTGAGGCTGGGGTTTCCCACAGCTCCAGCCTGCAGGCCTGGCCACTACGCTAGAGTTCAACCTCTGTGATGGAAACTGCTGAGCTTAGGCTGAGCTTTTTCCTCCTTTAGGACCACAGGCTGCTCTGGACTGGTGAGCTGCAAGGGGACAGAGTTGATGATTTACCCACTAAGCCACACAGGCCCCTCAAACAGCTCCTTAATGTGAACCATGTGCTGCAGTTAGTTCTCACTTCAGTTTAGCCCCTGCTTGCTCAAACCTGAGCACGTTCAGACACCAGGGGTTTTGGGGTAAGGAAAGCAGCATTCCTGGGAATCCCTTGCTGTAAGAAAGCTCCTTCTCTTCTGACATTTGTTTTGACTGTGGCCTGAGTTATTTACAGAGGGTGAAGGACATTCCAATTGGCTTTTATCTAACTGTGATGGGCTTGTGCAGATTAAGCACTACATGACTTAAGTTACTTCTGGCAGGCACCATGGGTCAGTAGCAGAGCATGGGTGCAGCAGGCAGGGTTCACACTCAGGACTTGGAGGTCCTTACTTCAAAGATGCCTTAGACCCCTTGCTCCCAGTTAACACCAGCTGCTGTTAAATTCTCCGGGAACAAGGCACTTAAACAACCTTGCACTGGGATTTGTGGAGACCTTGAATGGAATCATTAAGGTTGGAAAAGACCTCTAAGATCATCAGCTCCAACCATCAACCCCATCTTGCCATGACCACTGAACCATGTCGCCAGGTGCCATGTCTACACAACTTCTGAGCACCTGCAGGGATGGTGACTCCACCACCTCCCTGGGCAGCCTGCTCCAATGCCTGACCACTCTTCCAGTGAAGGAAATTTTCTTCATTTTCCTGAGATAGTTGGGGCTGTTCAGCCTGCAGAAGAGAAGGCTTCCAGGAGACCTTATTGTGGCCTTCCAGTATCTGAGGGGGGCCACAAGAAACCTGGGGAGGGACATTTTAGGGTGTCAGGGAGTGATAGGACCAGGGGGAATGGAACCAATCTAGAAATGGGTAGATTGAGATTGGATGTTAGGAAGAAGTTCTTCCCCATGAGGGTGGTGAGACACTGTCACAGGTTGCCCAGGGAGGTGGTGGAAGCCTCATCCCTGGAGGTTTTGAAGGCCAGGCTGGCTGTGGCTGTGAGTAACCTGCTGTAGTGTGAGGTGTCCCTGCCCATGGCAGGGGGGTTGGAAGTGGCTGATCCTTGAGGTCCCTTCCAACCTAACAATTCTGTGATTCTGTAATATCCCAATCTAATATCTAGTCAGGTCCTTGGCAGGTGCAGCACAGTAAAGTGCCTGGGCAACCAGGTGTCGCTGGAGTCATTTTAACCCTCCTCACTTCATTATGGTTGGCACATTAACTCCCATTTCCCCTCCCTGCATTGCCCTAGGCAGAGGAACTAGGTCGTTGCAACAAGGATCACCTACCCCGGGAGGGTTTAGCACAGGGATGGCTGCTTTGTGTTTAGCATCCACTAAGCCCTCAGGAGCGATTAGCTCAAGGTGCCTGCAGAGCATGGTGCAGGGAAGAAGACAGCTAGCCTCTGCGAGCAACCCGGCAGCTATGCCAGGAGGGCCAAGTTTTACTGAGCTCAGGAGCAAGGCTGCAGGCAATACCTCACAAGCTGGCAAGAAAATGCACCTACACAGATGCTGCCTCACCACGCTTCTGCCACCCTAGCTGCCCGAGAACAAGCCTTGCCACTATACTGCCTTCAAAACAATAAAGCTGCTTTTGCTGCTTGTAGCACATCTTGAAACACTAAAGGAAAGGGAAACAGAGTCCCTGAATGCTTGGAACTTGTAAGTGATGCTGGAGTCAAGGATGCAGAGGCTGGAACATCTCTCCTATAAGGACAGACTGAGAGAGTTGGGGCTATTCAGTCTGGAGAAGAGAAGGCTCTGAGGAGACCTTCTTGTCACCTTCCAGTATCTGAAGGGGGCTACAAGAAAGCTGGGGAGGGACTTTTTAGGGTGTCAGAGAGTGATAGGACTGGGGGGAATAGAACCAAACTAGAAATGGGTAGATTCAGATTGGATGTTAGGAAGAAGTTCTTCCCCATGAGGGTGGTGAGACACTGGCACAGGCTGCCCAGGGAGGTGGTGGAAGCCTCATCCCTGGAGGTTTTCAGGCCAGGCTGGCTGTGGCTGTGAGCAACCTGCTGTAGTGTGAGGTGTCCCTGCCCATGGCAGGGGGGTTGGAACTGGCTGATCCTTGAGGTCCCTTCCAACCCTCACAATTCTCTGATTCTCTGATTCTTTTGGTGCCTGCAGCTATGTGGGGCTGCACTGTAGAGGGGCTGATAGGTTTTGCACAAACTTTTCCTAGTGAGGGTTGTTTGGAATTTCCCATTCCATGGGGGGAAAAATGGACCAAAAAAAAAAAGAAAAAATAAAAATAAAAAGAAAATAAGTTAATGTTTTGCTTCTCTGTCTTTGTTCATAAGGAAAATACACAGTAAAATACTGGAATTTCTCAAGGGAAAGCCCAAAGTCAAAGCTGCCTTAAGAAAGTGAGGAATGGCCAGGAGAAACCCCAAATATTTTTGGTAACTAGAAATACCAGCAGATCAGCTTCCTCTGCATCAGGTTACCTACCTTGGCTGATAGTGGAGATAGAGACAAATACCACACAGATGTCCCTTGAGGTTACACTTCCCTTCTGATTCCAGCCACCTGCCTTGGTTTTCCTGGAGTACCTAAATCCAACCATCGCAGATTTTATTTGGGTGGTCAGAGCAGGGTGGTGAGACACTGGCACAGGTTGCCCAGGGAGGTGGTGGAAGCCTCACCCCTGGAGGTTTTTGCAGCCAGGCTGGCTGTGGCTGTGAGCAACCTGCTGTAGTGTGAGGTGTCCCTGGCCATGGCAGGGGGGTTGGAACTGGCTGGTCCTTGGGGTCCCTTCCAAGCCTAACAATTCTATGACTGACTTCTTTAGAGCCAAACCCATCTCCGTGCCCCCAACTTCACCCCGCTCCTTTCCACCTTGGCACCATACCACCAGTTTCACCTCTCCTTGAGCTCATTTTGTGTTTAATAAACCCCTTGAGCTGCCTGGCTTTTATCTGAATAAATAAATAAATGTATAATTTTATATATTTCCCCCCTCCTAACAAAAAACAAAGTGCAGGAGCTGATGTATGAGCATAAACCGGTCCAAAAGGTCTCCCCTTTCCCGTTGCAGTGGTGAGTGCAGGGCTATGTGGAGCTCAATCCATGCCATTTTTTTTTATGCCCCCCTCCCCATACTTAAGTAAAAGTAGCTGCTCATAAATACAACCAAATTGGGGGAAAACATCCTGAGGCAAGCTAGAAGCTCATTACGGGTGCTGTGCTGGAAATGTTTGTGTTAGCTTTAAAGCCATTAAAGCACAATGTGTATTTTAAGGGAGGCTGGCTACAGGCATCTTGTTCCCTCCCGAAGGCTCTGGCTCCTTGCGGAGGTGCCAGCCTGTCCCGGGCTGGACCGATAGGTGTTAATATCTTCTCCCGGAGAGGTCTGAGGGGTGGTTCATTAGCTCCAGCGCTAATTCCTGCTGCCTTCTACTTATTTGCAGGGAGACCTGCTCTGCAGGAAAGCTGCTTTCCATGCCCCCTTTCCTCTGAACAGTTAATCCACCTGCTCCTGCGGGGAGCTGCTCCCTTCCTTGCAAGATAGAGCACGCATGACTTAATGCCTCTGGTAAGTTTGCATGCTGCATTCGGATCCTCCTGGCAGGGCTCAGAAAGGCAACTGCCTTCCTCTGCGCGGTGCCACAAAGGGCAGGCACGCAGCTAGTTGAATATTTTGTCCTGAAAGAGTAAAACTGAAGAGCAAACCAAGCATCCCTCCTCTTGCCCCTCCGACCTGTTAACACGCAGTGGGTGGCAAGCCTTCTGCAGCCTTTTGTTCAGCTCACCTTCCCTGGTGTCTCTGCAGTTAGCACTTATCAACCCTGAGAGCTGCTGTTTACTTCCAGCAAGGTCACATCTGCATTTGGCTTTGCTCTGGCTCTACTGGTAGGTCAGCTGCAGTGCAGGAATTTAGCACAGAGGTAACTGCCGGTTCCTTTGTAGCTCCTTTGGAAAGCTTTGAAATGGTTGCAGTTGTGCTGTGTGGATTTTAAGGTAGGTGTCATTCATAGAATCATAGAACTGTTACAGCAGGTTGCTCACAGCCACTGCCAGCCTGGCCTGAAAAACCTCCAGGGATGAGGCTTCCACCACCTCCCTGGGCAACCTGTGCCAGTGTCTCACCACCCTCATGGGGAAGAATTTCTTCCTAACATCCAATCTGGATCTATCAATTTCTAGTTTTGTTCCATTCCCCCCAGTCCTATCACTCCCTGACACCCTCAAAAGTCCCTCCCCAGCTTTCTTGTGGCCACCTTCAGATGCTGGAAGGCCACAATTAGGTCTCCTCAGAGCCTTTTCTTCTGCAGACTGAACAACCCCAACTCTCTCAGTCTGTCTCCATAGCTGAGGCGCTCCAGCCCTCTGATCTCTGGACACCTTCCAGCATCTCCAGATCCTTCTTGTAATAGGAGCTCTAAAACTGGATGCAGTAGTCCAGGTGAACTCTCACCAGAGTGAAGTAAAGGGGGAGAATCATGACAGAAATCACCTTGCCAAGACTATTTAATGCTGCAGCTTCACATCACTCAAGGAGTCACCTCCAAAACTCCAAGACTCTATCTCATGGTGGCCCAATTCACTTGCCTAACAGTGTCATACTTCATTCTACCAAGTACCAAGTAGCCTATCCCTCCTTCCACCCAAGCTTGGGAATGCTGCCCACCCATCAGTGTTGCTTGGAGAAATGCATCCTGCACTTTGGTACAGAAGTCATTAATGCTCATTTTGGAAAGAGGCCTCTTCTACAGCTATGGGCAGTCCCCACGGGAGGGGATTCTCTGCTTTTCAAAAGTACCCTGAGGTCTAGCAGATTAGAAGCCTGAGGCATCAAAGAGGGCAAGTGCTATCAAGCTGCTATTCTCCCAGGGCCTGGAAGGTGGTGGGGTTAAGACCTGATAAGAAATCTCTCCTCTTGGAGAGCAACAGATTAAATCTGACCTACAAGCAGAAGGTTCTCCTGTCTAATTGCTTGTACAAAGGGAAATTGGTCCCCAGCTGGCCCCTTCCACAGCAATTTTGTGTTAACTTGAAGCCTTCCTTATATTCTTATAGGGAAAGGAGAAAACTGAGCAAGCTTTGAAGTCAGAAGCATTACTGAGGAGCGATCTCCATGAGAAGCTAATAAAGGCATTCAGCGATGGGAAAATGGCAGGAGTTGTTAAAAATATTATCCATATGCTTATTGCTATTACCAAATATCATTTGATAAACAAAAGCAAGGGGATATGGGCCATGGGGACACAGAAGCAGTTCATAGTGGAAAGCAAGGGAAGGGTTAACAACATTTTTGGCTGAGGCCAAATTGTTGCTGGGACAGCTGGCCAAGGGGTGGGGTAAATGCAATACAGAATCATAGAATGCATTGGGTTGGAAGGGACCCTTAAAAGTCATCCAGTCCAACCCCCCTGCAGTAAGCAGGGATATCCCAAACTCAATTGGGTTGCTCAGAGCCCCATCAAGCCTCACCATGAATGTCTCTGGGGATGGGGCCTCTGTCACCTCCCTGGACAACCTGTGCCAGTGTTCTACCACCCTCATCTTAAAGAATCCAATCTATCCTTCTGTGGTTTAAAACCATTGCCCCTTGTCCTAGTGCTGCATGCCCTTGTAAACAGTCTCTCCACAGCTTTCTGGTAGACCCCTTTCAGGTAGTGGAAGGTTGCTATTAGGTCTCCCAGAGTCTTCTCTTCCCCAGGATGAATAACAGGTGAGCGCTGGGAGGCTGGAACCAGGCTCTGCTTGGTGATGTCCAATAACAGGACAAGGGGCACTGGGTGCAAGCTGGAGCAGAGGAGGTACCGCAGGAACAGAAGGGAAAACCTTTTTCACTGTGAGGGTGACAGAACCCTGAAGCAGGCTGCCCAGAGAGGTTGTGGAGTCTCTTTCTCTGAAGACATTCCAAACCCACCTGGATGTGTTCCTGCGTGACCTGCCCTGGGTGACCCTGCTCTGGCAGGGGGGTTGGACTGGATGATCTCTGGAGGTCTCTTCCAACCCCAAAACCTTTCTGTAATTCTGTGTAACCCAACTTCCTCATTTTTTCCTTGTAGGGGAGGTGCTCCAGCCCTCTGATCTTTCTCTTTCTCTGGCACCTTTCCATCAAGCCTGGATGTCTTTCTGAAGGCCTTGCAGTTCCTTACCCGCAGCCTAGAAGGTTAACCTTCAGAAGAGCTGGGTGATACCTGAGCAAGGGATGGAGCACCCCACTGTTGTCCTCAGCACTGATCAATCAGTTTATGGTGGGTGTTGGTGATTCTCAGGGATGGGTGAGTGAGAATCATAGAGTCATAGAACTGTCAGGGTTAGAAGGGACCTCAAGGATCATCCAGTTCCAACCCCCCTGCCATGGGCAGGGACACCTCACACTACAGCAGGTTGCTCTCAGCCATATCCAGCCTGGCCTGAGAAACCACCAAGGATGAGGCTTCCACCACCTCCCTGGGCAACCTGTGCCAGTGTCTCACCACCCTCATGGGGAAGAACTTCTTCCTAACATCCTCAGTTGGAAGTGCCATGTCAAACCAGCCCAGGCTCACACCACACCCCTGCAAGGAGAGGCTTAGGCTGAAAAAGAATCACAATGCCTGAGTCAAAATGTGATTGGGGTTTTTTTCAGCTGCAAACAGCCCTGCATTTAAAAGCAAAACTTCACAGATTCTTTTTTCCTACTTCTTATTGTTTGTTTGTTGGATTTTTTTCCCCCCATGGAATGAAACACACTGCCAAGGGAAAAAACCAAACAAAGCAAACCCCAATTTTTATTCTAAAGTGAAGGTGGAGTCACCATCCCTGGAGGTGTTCAAGAGGGGATTGGACGTGGCACTTGGTGCCATGGTTTAGTAGCCATGAGGTCTGTGGTGACCGGTTGGACTTGAAGATCTTTGAGGTCTCTTCCAACCTTGGTGATTCGGTGATTCTGTTCTTCCCCCCCCCCACCTCTCTCTCAAGCCCTGGTAGCGATCCCTCCTTTCATTTAAGCAAGGCTTATATCAGTTGAAGTTATACTTGTGCTTACTTGACTGGAGCTGAACAGGACTAATCCTGCTTAAAGCTGAACTAAGAGTATCTGCAGAGTTTAATGAAATGGATTAAAATTTTACCTCATATTAAATATGAACAACTTCTCTTGTTCAGACAAGCTCTGGGAGGCTGCAGCAGAGTCATTCATTCACCTCCACCAGCACTAAAATGCCTTTGAAAGTAAGCAAATTGTGCTCTTGGGCAGAGGGTAGCTCCCTTTGAAGCCAGGGGGCTTATGGCTCCTCTCCTCCTGCTGCTGAGTTCAGGGTTTCTGTATCAGGTTTCATTTCATGGCTGTATTTTATGTGATAGTTGTATCCTGCATTTCAGATTCAGGTTTGCATTTCAGATCCGATTTTAGTTCTGTGGCTTATAGTTTGAGTTTGCGTTTTAGGTGCTGTTTCGCACCTCAGTTTTGATTTCATTTCTCTGCTCTTTTATTTTGTGGGTTTATTCCACATTTTAGATTCTGGGTTGCATTTCAGATTTTATTCATTTCTCTCTTTTATTTTGTGATTTTATTCTTCATTTCAGATTTTGATTTGCAGTTCAGACTTGATTTGCTTTCTCCCTTTTATTTCATCGTTTTATTTTAGACTTTGGATTTTGGTTTGCATTTCAAATTCGATTTCATTTCTCTGTTCTCTTTTATCCTTTTATGTTAGATTTTGGGTTGCATTTGAGGTCTGAGTTGTTTTCTCTCTTTTATTTTATGATTTTAGTCTAGATTTTGGATTTTGGCTTACATTTCAGAGTTGATTTTATTTCTCTGAGTTATTTTACCATTTTATTCCACAATTTTTATTTCGGTTTGCATTTCAGATTTGATTCTATTTCTCTGTTTCATTTTATCATTTTATTCTACACTTTAGATTTTGGGTTACATTTCAGATTTGGTTTCATATTTATCTCTTTTATTTTATGATTTTATTCCACATTTTAGATTTTGGTTTGCATTTCAGATTTGATTTCATTTCTCTGCTCTATTTTATCATTTTATTTTAGATTTTGGGTTACACTTGAGATTTGATTTCATTTCTCCCTTTTATTTTATGATTTTAATCTAGATTTTAGATTTGGGCTTTATGTTTCAGAGTCGATTGTATTTCTCTCTTTTATTTTACATTTTATTTCAGATTTTGGGGTTTTGGGTTGCAGTTCAGAGTTGATTTTATTTCTCTCTTTTATTTTATCATTTTAATCTACATTTTAGATTTTGGGTTGCATTTCAGATTTGTGTAGAATGGAATGGAATGGAATGGAATGGAATGGAATAGAATAGAATAGAATAGAATAGAATAGAATAGAATAATAGAATAGAATAGAATAGAATAGAATCAACCAGGTTGGAAGAGACCTTCAAGATCATCGCATCCAACCTATCATCCAACACCACCTAATCAACTAAACCATGCAACCAAGCACCCTATCAAGTCTCCTCCTGAACACCTCCAGTGATGGTGACTCCACCACCTCCTCAGGCAGCCGATTCCAATGGGCAATCACTCTCTCTGTATAGAACTTCCTCCTAACCTCCAGCCTAAACCTCTCCTGGCACAGCTTGAGACTGTGTCCTCTTGTTCTGGTGCTGGTTGCCTGGGAGAAGAGACCAACCTCTGCCTGTCTACAACCTCCCCTAAGTTAGTTGTAGAGAGCAATAAGGTCACATTTGATTTTATTTCTCTCTTTTATTTTATGTATTAGATTTTATTTCACATTTTATTTTACTTTTCATATTTTATTTCACCTTTCACATTTTGTGTCACATTTTCCATTTTATTTCGTATTTTATAGTTTTACTTCACATTTTATGTCACATGTTACATTTTATTTCTCCTTTTGCATGTTCAGTCACAGTTTATTTTATATTCTAGCTTGTCTTTTGTTTCTCAGGCCCTCATTAAACCAGCTCTGTTCTTCCTGTTCCGTTCATGATGGTTCTCCAGGGGCAAGATCAGCCCAGCATGAATTAAACTCTCCTTTATTTAATTTCTGTCTGGGGCTGACCTCAGCTCTCCTGCACTCCCACCACACACCTGGAAATGGAGATGTCAAAGCAGGGCTGCAAAGCCGAACTTTTCACACCAGTTCCTGCTCAAACTAAGTGATGGCTTTCACAGGATCACAGGATGCTAGCAGTTGGAAGGGACCTCTGGAGATAGAATAGAATAGAAAATAGAATAGAATAGAAAATAGAATAGAATAGAATAGAATAGAATAGAATAGAATAGAATAGAATAGAATAGAATAGACCAGACCAGGTTGGAAGAGACCTTTGAGATCTTCGAGTCCAACCTATCATCCAGCACCACCTAATCAACTAAACCATGGCACCAAGCACCCTATCAAGTCTCTTCCTAAACACCTCCAGTGATGGTGACTCCACCACCTCCCTAGGCAGCCCATTCCAATGGCCAATCTCTCTATGAAGAACTTCTTCCTAACATCCAGCCTAAACCTCTCCTGGCATAGCTTGAGACTGTGTCCTCTTGTTCTGGTGCTGGTTGCCTGGGAGAAGAGACCAACCCCCACCTGGCTGCAACCTCCTTCAGGTAGTTGTAGAGAGCGATAAGGTCTCCCCTGAGCCTCCTCTTCTCCAGGCCAATGATAAAGTCCTAACCCCTCCTGCCAGAGCAGGAACCTCCTGTGCTGTTGTTTACATCCATTGCCCCTTGTCCTATCACAGGTGCAAGTGAGTAGAGCCTGTCCCCTCCTTCTATGCACCCAGCCCTCAGATATTTATAAACATTGATTAAATCCCCTCTCAGTCTTCTCCTTTCCAGACTAATCAGCCCCAGGCCTCTCAGCCCCTCCTCATCAGGCAGTGCTCCAGCCTGTTTCATTACATTAATATTTCAGGTGGCAAAGAGCAGTCACACCACTTCCAGTTTTGATATAGCTGAGGGCTGGGTGTCAAGTGGGAGGGGACAGGCTCTCCTCACTTGCACCCCATGACAGGACAAGGGGTAATGGATATAAACTACAGCACAGGAGATTGCACCTCAACATGAGGAGGAACTTCTTCAGTGTGAGGGTCCCAGAGCGCTGGCACAGGCTGCCCAGAGACATTGTGGAGTCTCCTCTGGAGACTTTCAAGACCCATCTGGATGTGTTCCTGTGTGACCTGTGCTAGATTTGCTGGTCCTGCTCTGGCAGGTGGGTTGGACTGGATGATCTTTGGAGCTCCCTTCCAACCCCTAACATCTTGTGACCCTGTCATCCTGTAATCACTTCAAAGACTTCAGGAGCAGGCTGAACTCCCCTCAATTCCCCTTTCTCCCATCCGCCGAGGTGCATGGACACATAGTTCGGTGTTCTGCTGGTTCTTTTTCTCAGCCTTCTGCTGACACGTGTCAACTGAAAGGTGTTGTTACTTGAACAATAACCCATTGTTCCCGCTGGTTACAAACCCTCAGCATAAGGCAAGATCAAACCCCGGGGAGCTCTTGCCTTCCGCAGCTGCCGAAGCCTTTGCCCCCAGCGGCGAATCACCCGGCAGCCTCCTGCTTCCTTCACGTGCCCCAAAACCCAGCGCTGAGAGCCACCTGAGGAGAGGGAGGATAACAAAGAAACCAGGCAAGGAGATTATTTGCTGGATTGAAGACAGAAAGCTCTATGCAGCAGCGTGAGGCTGTGCCACTGCATATGAAAAGCTGCGGCGGCAGGCGGCTCTCCAGCGGGGCAGTGACTGGCAGAACAAGACTTTCGAAGGAAATTTTCTCTACACACACACACACACACTCACACACAGACTGTGACTTCACTCCCTTCTAGCTACAGATAGGACGGGGTGGGGACTCATCCCAACCAGTCTGAGCGCTGCTACCCAAATACATACATAGGTGCAGTCTGTGCCCCGAGGGAGCTGGAACTCAAGACAAGCTAACGCAGGCAGCACTCCCGCGCCGGCTGGTGCCAGTGGGGGTGGCGAGTAAAGGTGATAATTGAAAGTGGTTGGGGTTTGTTGGTGTGTTTTCTTCCCCCCACTGAGTCAATGAGAGGTTGTTTTCTACCTCCTGCTTCCCTCAGTGAAGGCAACAGCTGCTGTTCAACCTTGGCGTAGCATGGTAAGAGAGGCAGTTGGCCGTGGGGATTGTGCCAGGACCATCACCTGGCACCCAGTGAGCAGGGCTAGGTAAGTCTGGTGGAGATGAGTAGTAGCTGGTGTCTGTGGGAAGGTATAGGGACCGTGTTTACAGAAGCTGGGAGGCAAGTGATTCACTTCATTCATAAAATCTGAACCTCTGATCTGGTCTCTAGAGGTAAACACAAGGTAGGGATCAGTTGCCTTTTGGGTGAAGGCAGAAGGTGTGTCAAGAGAAAGTGGGGGAGAAATGCAGCCAACCCAGGGTGCTGGCTCCAGGGATGGCTGTGCTGCACCACAACCATGGACATGGATTTGGCATCCACCTTCCAGTGATGCAGTACCTCAGCCCAAGATATTGTAGAATCATAGAATTGATAGGGTTGGAAGAGACCTCAAGGATCATCTAGTTCCACCCCCCTGCCATGGGCAGGGACACCTCACACTACAGCAGGTTGCTCACAGCCATATCCAGCCTGGCCTGAAAAACCTCCAGGGATGAGGCTTCCACCACCTCCCTGGGCAACCTGTGCCAGTGTCTCACCACCCTCATGGGGAAGAACTTCTTCCTGACATCCAATCTCAATCTCCCCACTTCTAATTTTGCTCCACCTCCCCTAGTCCTATTATTACCTGACACCCTACAAAGTCCCTCCCCAGCTTTCTTGTGCCCCCTTCAGATACTGGAAGGCCACAGTAAGTTCTTCTCAGAGCCTTCTCTTCTCCAGACTGAACAGCCTCAACTCTCTCAATCTCTCCTCACAAGGAGAGGAGCTCCAGCAATCTGCTCATCCTCTGGCTCCACAGCTGTACGCTGCTGAACAAAAACTGCGGACACCCAAAACAGCACAGCTTTGGATCATGACAAAAACAGGCCTGGGCTTGCAGGCTTAATCTCCTCCCTCCCCCTTCCTTGACTGAGAGCTTCATATCCAAAACTCATTGAGCAGAAGTGCAACAGCTTCAGCCTCTCCAGCTGCCAAGCATTCTTGCTGAGTGAAGCTGTTTAGGTGCATCGAAACACGGGGCCGAACCTGGGGCTTGCGTAAACCCTTTCTTACCCTGGAACAAAAGACCTGCTCCCATGGCAGTCAGGTGCAGGCACCAAGCCCTGCTTGTGAGAACACGTTGAACCGGTCTCTGTGCTAAAAAAGACAGGTTTGACCAGAATGGCCCCTTGTGCAGAAAGGATCTGCCAGCCAGGCCTCAGCATCAAAGGCAGACTCTGCTGGGCGCTCCAAAGCCTCCGATTAGCATCGGCGTGAGCAGAGCTCAGATTTTGCAGCACTAAAGGCCACAACCAGCGCCCAGCCTCAGGCTCCAGCAGCTCTCCTTGTTTACATGGAGGCATCTGAGATTGTTCATCCATCTTCCCTTGGTGGGATGGCTGCAGCTTGCTCCATCAATCATAGAATCACAGAATTGTCAGGGTTGGAAGGGACCTCAAGGATCATCTAGTTCCGACCCCCCTGCCATGGGCAGGGACACCTCACACTACAGCAGGTTGCTCACAGCCACAACCAGCCTGGCATTAAAAATCTCCAGGGATGAGGCTTCCACCACCTCCCTGGGCAATCTGTGCCAGTGTCTCACCACCCTCATGGGGAAAGATTTCTTCCTAACATCCAATCTCAATCTATCCATTTCTAGTTCTTTTCCATTCCCCCCAGTCCTATCACTCCCTAACACCCTAAAAAGTCCCTCCCCAGCTTTCTTGTAGCCCCCTTCAGATACTGGAAGGCCACAATTAGGTCTCTTTGGAGCCTTTTCTTCTCCAGACTGAACAGCCCCAACTCCCTCAGTCTGTCCTCACAGGAGAGGAGCTCCAGCCCTCTGATCATCCTCATGGCCCTTCTCTGGACACCTTCCAGCACTTCCAGATCCTTCCTGTAAAGGGGCTCCAGAACTGGACACAGTACTCCAGGTGGGGTCTCACCAGAGCAGAGTAGAGGGGAGAATCACCTCCCTCAACCTGCTGGCTATGGTTCACTTGATGCAGCCCAGGATGTGCTTTCTGGGTTTCTGGGCTGCAAGTGCGCACTGCTGGCTCACGTTGAGCTTCTCATCCACCAGCACCCATCATCTTTCAATTATCTGTCTCCTCTTAAAACAACTTTCAGCTGAAGAAACCATCTCAGCTGACCTCAAATACTGTGTCCAGGTCTGGTGTCCCCAGCATAAGAAGGACGCAGAGCTGTTGGTGTGAGTCCACGAGGGACTGTGGAGATGGTCATGGGGCTGTGGAGATTGTCAGGGGGCTGGAACACCTCTGCTGTGGGGATGGGCTCAGGGAGCTGAGGTTGTTCAGCCGGGAGAAGACTCCACAGGGACCTTAGAGCTGCCTTCCAGTGGCTGGGGGGATCCCCCAGGAGGACTGTGGAGAGACTTTTCATGGGAGTGCCTGGAGACAGGATGGGGAGGGTGGTTTGGGGCTGAGGGAGAGTAGGGTTGGACTGGATCTGGGATGGAGGTTCTTCAGTGTGGGGGTGGTGAGACTCCAGAGTGGGCTGCCTAGGGAGGTTGTGGATGCCTCCTCCCTGGGGTGCTGGGTGTGTTTAAGGCCAGATTGGATGAGGCTTGGACAACCAAGTCTAATTGAGTAGTACAGGGGAAAGGGGTTGGAGTAGATTATCTCTGAGGTGCCTTCCAACCGAAGCCATTCTGTGATTCTGTGATTCAGGGCATCCTGCAAACCACCAGCCCCTAAGCCTGCTGGCTGCTCAGCATGGCTGCTGCCATGCATTTGCTCGAGGGACCAAGCATCCCAGCACTGCAAGGTGCAAGCTCCAGCTGCACACACCAATGCTGCTGGGGTCCACCTGCAGAAGTAGTTGCTTTGGGATCCTAGCACTTGTTTGGGTTTGGGGTTTTCTTCCCATTTCACCCATTTCCTTTCACTTCCTTCCTGCCCTGTAGGAATCCGTGGCAATAGAATCATAGAATCACACCAGGTCGGAAAAGACCTCAGAGATCATCACGTCCAACCTATTACCTAGCACCTCATGACAACTAAACCATGGCTCCAAGTGCCATATCCAATCCTTTTTTGAACACCTCCAGGGATGGTGACTCCACCACCTCCCTGGGCAGCACATTCCAATGGCCAATCACTCTTTATGTGAAGTACTTTCATCTCATCTTGAGCCTAAACTTCCCCTGGCACAGCTTGAGACTGTGTCCTCTTGTTCTGCCAGTGGTTGCCTGGGAGAAAAGACCAACCCCACCTAGATACACCCTGGCTTGTGGTATCTACACCTCTGCTCCTTTGGCTTTCACTTCTCTGTGGGGTTTCATTGAATACTCATTTAGCACAGACCTCCTTCCTCCTGGAGCACCTCAACTCTAAACTCGGCCAACCCAGAAAGGTCCCATAGGTCCATGCCCTCATGGACTGCCTTCTCCCATCCATACCTCCAGCAATTATCACCCCCTCTTCACTTATTTCCCAAGCAGTTGGCAGGGATGAGCCCCACAAAGCTGCACCTCCCAGGCACAGGCTACCCCGGGAAGTTGCCCTCTTAAGCTCACAGTCTGAGGACACGGATGGGCTTGGACAGCACTGGGGAGGTGTACAGGAAGCAGAGGAGGAAACGACCATCACTCAGCCAGAAATAGGACTTGGCACTGCTGATGCTCAGCCCCACACTATCATCTTCAAGCTTTCCATAAATTTATCCATGGCCTTTTCTCCCTCTTCCCAACCTGACCCACACATCCTGAGTGAGGTCCCATGACTCGTCAGCACTGCGGCCGCCAGCTCTGCCCCGGCTCTTATCGCCTCCTGTGCCGTTTCCCCTCTGACACTTCTTCAAGCCCTCCTCTTTCACCTAGACATCTGTATTCCTGTTTTCTTCCAAGTAGTTGTTGGTGGTGGGGTTCAGATTCAAAGCAAACACTTTTCTGAGCCCAGCTCTTGCTGCAGCCGAGCCAACCCACCACACGGAGGGGGCTGTGAGTTCAGCTGAGCTATTGCCAGGCGCAGGCACACGTGGCAGAGTTTCCTTCTCCCACCGAGGTTATTTGGAATGGGGTGGCATATCTCAAGCTGTGCAGGGGGAAGCTGATCCTAGAAGGAAGTTCCTCACAGAAAGAGATTGCCCGTTAGAATGGGCTGCCCAGAGAGGTGGTGGAGTCAAGGTTCCTGGAGGTAAGAAAAGCCTGGATGAGGCACTCAGTGCCGTGGTCTAGTTGATTCATTAGGGTTGGGTGATCAGTTGGACTTGATGATCTTGGAGGCCTCTGAATCTGGTTGATTCTGTGATACTTTGGGGAATCAAGAATCTGTCCTCACATCCATCACCCTAAAGCTGAAGTCTCACCTCTGCAACACACATCAAACCCCTCAATGCTTTAGTATCACGTGGGACACCACGACAGCTCCCTTTGCATTTAGGGCAGGTGTGGGTTTACAAAGCTCTTCCACGCGTAGTAAAATGTTGCTGCTAATTAGGGTAATAATAGCAAGTGCTACCTGCCTTCTGCTTGCTTAATTTCCACCTGCTCCTGATTTGCAGTTTGATGTGGTATTTGCTTCCTGTCATGCATTCTTGCAAGCCATTTCTGCGCCGCGTTATCTTGCCAGTGTGGTTCGCCCGAGGAGTGGCCGAAACGCGGCTCTAACCCTCTGTGTCACCGCCAAGGAGTTCGCTTCCTTATCACACAATCACAGAATGTTAGGGGCTGGAAGGGACCTCAAGAGATCATCCAGTCCAACCCCCCACCCCCCGCCCTGCCAGAGCAGGATCACCTATCCCAGGCCACACAGGAACTCATCCAGGCGGGTCTTGAATATCTCCAGAGAGGGAAGTGAAAAAAAAACTAGTGATAAATCAAATCAGCTCAAGGCTGGGTTGGAACAGGATGCTGGGCACGTGTGTGCATCCAAGCACGAGTTGTTGTGGGCGTCTTTTGCTTCTTTTGCCCTTCCACCCACATCTTTACAACTCAGCAAGCTGCAAGGTTTTTGTTTGGCTGCTGAAGGTGTTAGCAGAGAGAGGAGTTGTGGGGCCTCCCAGGCAGGGCTGGTCAAGGAGACCCAGGAGCTGGGCTGTGGCACTTCAGACCTGGCTTTATTTCAGTATTATTCCTTTAAAGCTTATAATATTGCTAAAAGAACATGGGGTGCACTCTGTAAAAAGCCATTTGCTCAAAAGATGGGGCATAGGCAGGAGAAGTTCAATACAAAGCTGGGGAGGGACTTCTTAAGGTGTCAGGTAGTGATAGGACTAGGGAGAATGGAATGAAACTAGAAATGGGGAGATTCAGATCGGATATTAGGAAGAAGTTCTTCCCTGTGAGGGTGGTGAGACACTGGCACAGGTTGCCCAGGGAGGTGGTGGAAGCCTCATCCCTGGAGGTTTTGAAGGCCTGGCAGGATGTGGCTGTGAGCAACCTGCTGTAGTGTGAGGTGTCCCTGCCCATGGCAGGGGGGAGTGGAACTAGATGATCCTTGAGGTGCCTTCCAACCCTAACAATTCTATGATTTTATGATTCTATTATTCCAAATCCACAACCATCACACCATCTCCAGTAAGGACCTGGTGGCACCCTCTTGTGTGCCCATCAAAAGTGGTATCAGGTATTTTTTTTATCCAGGTTGCCCCATGTATCATTGAATCCCAAAGGGTCACCCTGTTTTTGCTGGACTGAAAACTGGTTGAATGGCTTGGCCCAGAGCTGTGATAAAAGGAGTTCAATCCAGCTGGTGGCTGGTCACAAGCGGTGTCCCCCAGAGCCTGGTATTTGGGCCAGTTCTGTTTAGTGTCTTTATTAATGATTTGGATGAGGGGAGGGAGAGCATCATCAGCAAGTTTGCAGATGACATTAAATTGAGCAGCAGTGTTGAGCTGCTGGAAGGTAGGACAGCTCTGCAGAGATATCTGGACAGGCTCAGACAAGAGGCTGAGGTCAGTGGGATGAAGTTTAACAAGGCCAAGTGTTGGGTCTTGCACTTTGGTCACAACAACCCCAAGCAATGCTGCAGGCTTGGGGCAGAGTGGCTGGAAAGCAGCCTGGTGGAAAATGATCTGGGGTTGCTGGTGGGTGGCTGAACATGAACCAGCAGTGTGCGCAGGTGGCCAAGGGCATCCTGGCCTGGATCAAAACCACTGTGTCCAGCAGGAATAGGGCAGTGATGGTGCCCCTGTACTTGGCCGTGATGAGGCCACAGCTTGGGTTCAATTGTGGGCACCCCAGGATAGGAAAGACATTGAGGTGCTGAAGTGCGTCCAGAGGTGTCCAGAGAAGAGCAACAAGGCTGGTGAGGGGTTTGGAGGGTGTCATACAAGGAGAGGCTGAGGGGGCTGTGATTGTTTAGTCTGGAGAAGAGAAGGCTGAGGGGAGATCTTATTGCTCTCTACAGCTACCTGAAAGGAGGCTGAAGTTGCTCTCTTCTCCCACGTAACCAGCAAAAGGACAAGAGGGTTGCAGTTATGCCAGAGGTTTAGATTGGACATTGGGAAAACCTTCTTTACTGAGAGAGTGGTGAGGGGTTGGAACAGGCTGCCCAGGTAGGTGGTGGAGTCACCACGCACAGAAGTGTTCAAAAAAGGATTGTATGTGGCACAGAGGAGGGCAACAAAGCTAGTGAAGGGTTTGGAGCACAAGACCTATGAGGAGAGGCTGAGGGAGCTGGGGTTGCTTAGCCTGGAGGAGGCTCAGAGGAGACCTCATTGCTGTCTACAACTACCTGAAGGGAGGTTGTAGCCAGGTGGGGGTTGGTCTCTTCTCCCAGGCAACCAGCACCAGAACAAGAGGACAGAGTCTCAAGCTGCACCAGGGGAGGTTTAGGCTGGATGTTAGGAAGAAATTCTTCATAGAAAGAGTGATTGACCATTGGAATGTGCTGCCTGGGGAGGTGGTGGAGTCACTATCGCTGGAGGTGTTTAGGAAGAGACTGGATGGGGCGCTTGATGCCATGGTTTAGTTGATTAGATGGTGATGGATGAGAGGTTGGACTCAGTGATCTCTGAGGTCTTTTCCAACCTGGTTGATTCTATTCTATTCTATTCTATTCTATTCTATTCTATTCTATTCTATTCTATTCTATTCTATTCTATTCTATTCTATTCTATTCCATTCCATTCCATTCCATTCCATTCCATTCCATTCCATTCCAATAACTTTGAGCCATGGTTTAGTTGTCATGAGGTGTTAGGTATTAGGCAATAGGTTGGACGTGATGATCTCTGAGGTATTTTCCAACCTGGTTGATTCTATTCTATTCTATTCCATTCCATTCCATTCCATTCCAATAACTTTGAGCCATGGTTTAGTTGTCATGAGGTGTTAGGTATTAGGCAATAGGTTGGACATGATGATCTCTGAGGTCTTTTCCAACCTGGTTGATTCTATGACTCTATGTGGTGCTTCAGGACACAAGTTTAGTGGTCATGGTAGGACTCAGTGATCTTAAAGGGTCTTTTCCAGCCTTAGTGACTCTATGATTGTATGAATGGTCTGGGAGAGCAGCAGGTCAACCCCAAAAGGCCGAAGACAGCTGGTAGCACCAGGATTATTTAGTTGTATTATGAGCTTTACTCAGTGATCTTAAAGGTCTTTTCCAGCCTTAGTGACTCTATGATTGTATGAATGGTCTGGGAGAGCAGCAGGTCAACCCCATAAGGCCAAAGGCAGCTGGCAGCACCAGGATTATTTAGTTGTGTTATGAGCTTTTATTTAAAAAGCACATTTATACAGCAATAATTTCGCAGATACAAACTCCCACTTTGTATTCTACAAAAGTCTTTTTTCTTTGCCTTTTTTTTTAATAGTCTTCTCTTTACAAAAACAAAAACAACAAAAAACCAAACAAAAAAGGAACATTACAAAAATACAGACAATTTAATATGATTTTTTTTTATACAAATGTCTCTAATTGTAGTTATTTTCATTAAAATATTACTACCACAGAACTACAATATTTTAGTCAACTATAAAACAAAACCAAAACAAAACAACAAACTGAACCAAACCAAAATTAATTCAATGCTTTTTTGTGGTTGTTTTTTTTTGTGTGTGTTGTTTTTTTTGTGTTTTTTTTTTTTTTCTTTCCTTTTAAGCAGCAAAAAATGTAAATAACACAGGTCAGGACACAGTTTATAGTCATAGTGGATATATCTAAAATTGTTTCAAGAAATAATATTTTACATAGTTAATTTTTAAAGGTTTTTATACATTATTTATATAATATTTATAGATTAAAAAAAAAAACAACAACCAACAACCAACAAAACAAAACAAAAAAAGCCAAAACAAAACAAAACAAAAATCATAGCTTGCTAAAGAGTTGAAATGATAGGACGGATTCTGTTAAGGAGGATGTGCAAATGGCTGGGATCCCTTTTGCAAAGGTGCTCTGTGAAAGGGCTGCAAACCAAGAACCTGTGGTTTCTGGGCAGAAAAAAACCCAACACCAACCCCCCCCCCCCCCCAAAAAAAAAGATCATAAATCCATCATCCCACTCCATATAGCGATGAACTGATTCACCACCGAGCACAGCACAGGGCCTGGGACCTGCCGTGGCACACAACTGGGGTGGCCCAAGGGAAGAGGAAGAGGAGGAGGAGGAGGAGGGATGTACAAACTGACTTGACAGCCAGGCTGGGACGTGCCGCCCAGCAGCCCGTCCCGAAACTGCAGGATCAAAGTTTCCCCAGGACTCAGCCCTGGGGGGTGGTAGTGCCAAGGCGTCTTCAGCCGGGCCACCGCGACTCCACTTGCAAACCGCCAGCTCCCGCGGGCGCGGGGAGCGTCTGCCGGGATGGATCTTTTTGGGAAGGAGGATGGCTGGGAAGCAGAGGATACTCTTTTCCGTGGAAGGGTCATCTGTGGGTGCTGTGCAGGGCCCAGGTGGGTTGGGCAGGATGAACCCTCGCGGAGAGGAAGAAATGTGGCTTCTCTGCGTGGAGGCTGGGAGCTACTCATCCTCCCCACGAGGCTCAGGACTGCTCCTTGGGAGGCGTGTAGTGCGAACAGAGACCCTCTGAAGATCTTGGACTGGGCAAGCTTCTTCTAAAACTAAGTCACAGTATGGAACAGAGGAGGTGAAAATAAACCTAGTCTGAAAAAAAGGAGAACAAAACCCAACTCCTCCTAATCGATCCCAGATCTCGACTCAGTGCTGTTTTTCTCGTCTCTAGTGCTCGACAATTTTAGTCAGGAGTTGGGTTTTGGGTTTGTTCCCTTTTTGCTTGCAGGTATTGGAAATCTTCATAGTGAAACAAAACAAAACAAAACAAAACAAAACAAACTAAAACAAAACAAACCAAAACCAAAACAAAACAACACCTCAGATGGCCAGCTTTCCAAAAACCCCTTAAGTGTTCATCAGGCTAGGAACAATTTGGCGTTCACTACAACATGAACACTCAAACCAATTGCACATCCCAGAGCTCCGGCACCTCTCTTGGTTTGCTCAGCTTTTTTGTGGTTTGTGGTTTTTTTACTTCTTTTTCCTTTCATTTTGCCTTTCTCCCTCGTTGCTTTTGCCTTCAGTTGACCACCAACTCCCTTTCATCCAAATGTTGCAAGTTGAAAAGACCACAGAGTAAGACTTTTACTGGTCGGGCAAGAAAGTCTCTCCCTACATTCTACTGTCTGATGAGATTTGAGAGCAGCAGGTAGTTGCTGTCAGCAGTCTTTTTCTTTTTTTGCCAAAAATAACTGGAAAAAAAAACCCCAAAACCCAAATAAAATAACAACAGCCATCCAATCTCTTGAAGGTTTACACCATGTTGTGATGGTTATTCCTCTCAATGATGTCCACAGGTGAAAGGATCTCCTTCCGGATGGGCGGTGGAGGCAGGCAAGTCTTTGTCTTGGGCTTGAAGAGATCTGAGACGTAAAACACCTGCAGGAATAAGTGGGAAAAGGCAAAGTTAGGCAGGCTGGGTGATGATTTGTGCTCAAAGATTTCACACACAGAATACACAGGTGTGTTTAAGCTGCAAAAATAGCACCTCTTTGTGTGTGCTGGTCACAGGATGTTAGGGGTTGGAAAGGACCTCATCCAGTCCAACGCCCTGCCAGAGCAGGACCAGAGAATGCAGCACAGCTCACACAGGAACGCATCCAGAAGGGGCTAGAAACTCTCCAGAGAGGGAGACTCCACAACCTCTCTGGGCAGCCTGTTCCAGTGCTCTGGGACCCTCCCAGTGAAGAAGTTCCTCCTCATGTTGAGGTGCAATCTCCTGTGCTGTAGTTTACATCCATTGCCCCTTGTCCCTTCTCTCCAATAGATCCCTGTCCTTCTTGAACTGGGGAGCCCCAAACTGGATGCAATATTCCAGGTGTGGCCTCACTGGCACAGAGTGGAAGGGGAGGAGACCCTCCCTGGATCTACTGGACATACTCCTCTTAATGCACCCCAGGATCCCACTGGCCTTCTTGGCCACAAGGGCACATTGCTGCCCCATGGAGAACTTGTCCACCAGGTCCTTTCCACAGGGCTGCTCTCCAGCAGAATGCCTATTGAATGCCTGATTCTAACACTGACAGCAGTGAAATTCCCAAGTGCCTGCTACCACCTTCCTGTGGCTCAGTCCCCACAAAGCACCACGTAAAAAAAGTACAGAGCAAGTTAATTTCTCACTGCCTGATCGCTGAGGACAATATCCAAACCTCTGCTGAATGGGTTGAACGGCCAGGAAAGAGATACACAGCCCACACTCCAATAAAATCACAAAGGTCTCTCCAAAGGGCTGCCCTGACTCATGGTGAGTGGCTTTAGGGATGGAGTCGGGTGTGAAACAATTCGCTCAGGTAAGCAATTAAAAAGCTTTCAGCCCAAAGCTCCACTAAGTTATCAGCCATGAATCAACTCTGCGTGATGCTCTCCCTCCTCAGGCCCTGCCCAGGCACCAGTACACAGGCAGGGTCTGGTCCTGAAGTCAAAGCCTGAGGAGAGAAGCTATTCCTGACTGCTCCTTCCTAAGTATCCTGTGATGTAACCCCTCTCCCGGATGTGAAAAACCCAGCGCCTGGCAATTTCGGGAGGCAGCAACACAATAAGAAACAAAATGCTGGAAGGAAACTTCCACATCCTCCCTTGGCAGCCGCTGCACAAAGCTTATCAGCCCTCCACGATCAGGGCACTTTCTCCCTTGCCAAACCTCAGCCCCGTGCCAGAAGGGAAAAGAATCAGACAGCACAGATCCTCTGGATAGAGGAAAAAGTGGCAAGGAGCAAAAAGGGCTCATCGCGAGAACAGGTTGCCCAGGGAGGTGTTTGGGGCCCCATCCCTGGAGATATTCAAGGTGAGGCTTGACAGGGCTCTGGGCAACCTGATCTAGTTGGGGATGTACATGCTGAGTGCAGGGGGGGTTGGACTGGATGACCTTGGGAGGTCCCTTCCAACCCAGAGCATTCTATACTTCTATGTGGTTAGCTGCTAGCAAAGCCCCAAACTTCGCTCCTGCTGCTGGCTGCCTCTTACAGCCCAAATTTGCTGGCTCATTTCAGATCAGCATTGATAATGTGGGTTTGCTGAGCTGAAGCCTTGGAAGAGCCTCAAGTGGTGTAGGAATTAGGCAGCATATTTGAGTCTTCTCCCATAGAATCATAGAATTGTCAGGGTCGGAAGGGATGTCAAAGATCATCCAGTTCCAACCCCCCTGCCATGGGCAGGGACACCTCACACTACAGCAGGTTGCTCACAGCCACAGCCAGCCTGGCCTGAAAAACCTCCAGCGATGGGGCTTCTACCCCCTCCCTGGGCAACCTGTGCCAGTGTCTCACCAAAGGTTGAAGGGCTTGAAGATAACATTTAAGCAACAAAAGAAATCAGGAGGGGGAAAAAAGAAGACAAAAAATTAAGTAATAATAGATTAGGATTTCCAGGCTGTGTAGCACAGGGAGGGAGTTCTCCCCACATGCATCTCCACATTTTCTAGCTACCCAGAGCCCTGTGCAGCAGGTCTGCTTGTCCTTGAACACAACTTGTGCAAGTCCCTAGCAGCAGGGGCAGATAAGGAGCTGAGCCGAACAGACAGCAAACTTGCTCTAAGCAGCAATTTACTCCTACAATGATAAGTGGGGACACAGGAAGCTGAGCTATTGTTGTTCAGCTTTTATTGCTTTGTGAAAAGGCAGGGAAGGAGCTGACATAGGAACCAGCTCATTTTTCAGTAGTGTGCTGGTGTCCAGTTGTGTAACAGAGCCAAGAAACTTCTTTAGAGGGCATCCAAGTGGCACCTTTGGTTGGTTAAATAACAGGATCCAGCTGATCTTGTTGAGGATGGCAGGCTGGAGCCTGGCCTCCTGCTGCAGCATTGCAGCACTGAACTCCTCTGGGAACGGTTTTCTTTTGGGTTATTAAGAAGTGCTAATCCCCTGATTGGCTGTCTTGGAGCATTTTTGATGCCATCTCGCTCACCTACCCACCTCAGAGAGCTGGATTCAATCAAAAAGATGTCAAATTTCTGCCTCAAGTACTGCGTCCCGTCCTGGAGGCCCTCTTACAGGAAGGATCTGGAGGTGCTGGAGCATGTCCAGAGAAGGGCCACAAGGATGAGCAGAGGGCTGGAGCTCCCCTGCTATGAGGACAGACTGAGGGAGTTGGGGCTGTTCAGTCTAGAGAAGAGGAGACCTTCTTGTGGTCTTCCAGTATCTGAAGGGGGCTACAAGAAAGATGGGCAGGGACTTTTTAGGGTGTCAGGGAGTGATAGGACTGGGGGGAATGGAACCAAACTAGAAATGGGTAGAGTGAGATTGGATGTTAGGAAGAAATTCTTCCCCAGTAGGGTGGTGAGACACTGGAACAGGTTGCCCAGGGTGGTGGTAGTAGCCTCATCCCTGGAGGTTTTTAAGGTCAGGCTGGATGTGGCTGTAGTGTGAGGTGTCCCTGGCCATGGCATGGGGGGTGGAACTGGCTGATCCTTGAGGTCCCTTCCAACCCTAACAATTCCATGATTCTATGAAGAATCAGTTTCTGGGAGGAGATTGTGGAGTGCAAGCAGCACAGGAGGATTACACCCAGCCTGCTCCTTGTTTTGGGCAGGAAAGAATTATGGTGGAGTGTCATCTCGGGTATTTTATCTTTTGCTGCGCTGCTTGCTGCTTTTCAGGGTTTAATTCAGAGCCTGCCTAAGAGGTTCCATTTCTCTTTAAACTGTATTTCACTTTAAGATGGCTGGAGGTTATATAAACACTTAGAGGAATCATGAAACGTGATCTTTGGGGGTTAAAACTGTGTTAAATCCTGCTAATGCTTGAACTGTTGAACACAAAAAACGCCTAATAAACCTGCAAAGTTTTTCACTTGGATTAGCTCCATTTCCTGTAGAAGGTGCTCTCCACCCATAAAGAAAACTTGATGGCAGAAGACTGAGAGCCTACTACACAACGTGAGCCAATATCTTCCCCTTCCACTTCATTCTTACTCCTTTTGCATGACACTGAAGAAATCTTTCATCACGTAGGACGAGGTTAAAACAACTCATCTAAGCTAACCAGAGCGACACCAGGAGCACGTCCTCCTGACATCTCTCCTTTTCTCTCTCCCTCAGAGGAGACAAACTACAGGCCACAGAGCAGGCTGCCTACAAGGAGCATAAAAAACTGTTTCCATTTAAGAAATCCTCAGCATATTTCACCCTGGAGCCGAGTCTGAATGTTTCGTCAGCTGGAAGCGCTTGACACTAATGTTTTCTGCTTGTTATTTCAGGCACTGAATGACAAACGTGTCTGCTGCAGCACAACCTGGATTTAAGCTCTGGCAGCCCTCAGAGATGAAGCCCACAATTGGTTTCTACTGAGAATTACAGCCTGATAACCATGGTATTTTAACAGCCCTTGCCTATCATCTGAGGGGACCCTTGAAGGCTTTGCTGGGGGAAGAGAGGGGTTGGAGATGGAGTCACCAAGTCCCTCCCTCTGCTTCAGAGCATCCTGTGGCAAGACAGCTGGATCACAGAGCAGGGCCAGGATCCCCCAGAACATCCCAGGGACTGCTCTGATACAGCAGCAGCACTAGCAAAAAGCTGCTAAACTATACATGCAATGCAAACTCCAGGGAGTCTCAGGGTGATCCCTGCTCTTGTCCCTTGCTGCCATCTCCCAAAAGAGAGGAAGGTCTGCCAGCCCTTCCTAGGCAATGATTCATGCCAGCCAAGCCAGGTTCAGAAGAATATCATACTGATGGTTCTTTGAAAGCTCATTAAATGGGGCAAGAGAAGTGTTTAAACTCTGCTCCAAGTCCTAAGCTGCTGTCTGAGACGTCCCCAGCCATGCCTGCAAAGGCTCTGGAGACAACAGTCCCCTCCACGAGCCAGCTGGGAAGAGCAGCGCAGGTTGCCCTGGGCTTGCAGGCAGACACAAGCCTGCTTGTGGAACTCCAGGCAGCTGCTTCCTATGTCGGTTTGCCTTGACACAGGAAAACCAGCCCAGCGCCACCGCAGCCTCCCCTTCCCAGCTGCTGGAGGGCCAGGAGGGGACAGCCAGCCCTGCCGCTCGCCCGGCCAGGAGGCATCCGGACGCCTGTCTCCAGCATCCGGAGAGCTATTGTCTTTCTGAAACCACTGCTGGGATCCAGGGATAGATCTCCTGGTCCCTGCTTCCCCTGTATATTGCTGTTCTCTCACCTCTCAATCAGAAAGAGGTAAGCATCCCCTTGGAAATGCCTCCTGGGGATGTGCACTCTATGTCTCAACAATCCCACGAGAGACAAATTCCAACGCCTGCAGTGAGCAAAGCTGCTTCACTGCTGCCCTGCATTGCCCACAGCTACCTGCAGTGCCACAGCTGACTGCCAAGACAGGAAAAGTTACCAGGGAGCACCCTGACAACATTGGAATGAAGGAAACAGGACCTGTAATGCTGTTGCTGCAGAGTGCAGCACTGGTGGGCACACACATTTCTATAGTTTAGCCCTCTGCATGTGCCAGCCCCACAAGGGACACTGGCACCAGGCAGTGTCTCTGCTCAGAGAGTTCGGAATGCTTCATAAAAACTGCCTAACAATGACATTTTTGTCTTGGCTCTGGCACATCATCAACGAGTGGAAAGCACAGAAATAACCTATTTTCTCTCCTTGCAAAATAGAACATTAGTGGACTTAATTCCTTGCCTCCAAGGTTGCTTTACTTTCAGAGCAGCTAAGAGGAGGCAAAAAAAAAAGGAAGCGGCAAGCTGTTCAAACCTCGCTTTCAGGAGTTTGTGCAGACACAGGGAACAAGTACAACCCCCAGCCCCTTGTTCCTAGCAACCCAGTGCCCCCCACCCTGGCCTGCTTTAGACATCTGCATGTGTCACTTCGAGTTACAGGGCTGCACAATCATCAGGTCACTCTTTGGGAAGCAAATTGCATGAGAACAAACCCAGCAGCCAAAGACAAGTGGGGGCACAGCTTTTGTTTGCAGCTTTCTCACGGGCCCCTTCTGTGGGGTCACAAACCCACCACCACCATGGGCAGCCTGCCTCCCCTTGCTGGGCAGGCACCATCCCTGCTCCCATTTTGGCTGCAAATGTGCAGGGAAGAGCTGTAATCCCAACCACCCCAACCTCCCCGCTTGGATGCTGGTGGAAAGCTTGCAAGTGAGCTGGTGCCTGCTCCTGAGAGCAGCTGGAGAAGAAAAGGCTGCTGGCCCAGAGGACAATACTCTCCCTTGCCTGAATTCCTATCAGCATCTCAGTACCCCTCTGCCCAGAAGCCTTCACAATCTCAAGGCTGATGGGGAAACTCCCTAAATGCTGGGGAGGGGGGTTGGCAAAGTATGCAGTTTGCGCGAGAGAGAGAGAAGAGGAACTGCTTCACCTCTTCAGCACAGCAGCTGCACACTTCACCCTGCAAACAGGTTGCTCAGGGAAGTGGTGGAGTCATCATGCCTGCAAGTGGTCAGAAAACACACAGGAATGGAACTCTGGGACATGGCTTAGTGGCCACGGTGGTGTTAGGTTATGGTTGGACTTGGTGATCTTACAGGACTTCTCCAACCTGTGATTCCAAATAAAGTTTGCACATGAGGCCCCATCCCTGGAAATATTCAGGGTGAGGCTTGACAGGGCTCTGGGCAGCCTGATCTAGTGGAGAATGTCCCTGCATACTGCAGGGGGTTGGACTGGATGACCTTTGGAGGTCCCTTCCAACCCAACCCATTCTATGATTCCATGCTGTCACACAGGGATGACACCAGAGTGAGGCCCTGAAGCACATCACTACTTGTAATGTGGGGGAGAATGAGTTACAGAGTCACAGAAACATTCAGGTTGGGAAAGACCTTCAGGATCACCAAGTCCAACCCAGAACCCTACTCTACAAGGTTCGCCCCTGAGCCATCTCCCCAAGCACCGCATCCAAACCACCTTTAAACACATCCAGGATTGGGGACTCCACCACCTCCCTGGGCAGCTCATTCCTGACTGCTCTTGCTGGGAAAAAGTTTTTCCTGACGTCCAGTCTAAACTTACCCAGTCACAGCTTGAGGCCATTCCCTCTTCTCTGTCACTACAACCTCCTTTCAGGTACTTGTAGAGAGCCATGAGGTCTCCCCTCAGCCTCCTCTTTTCCAAACTAACCATCCTTCAGTCTCTCTTCATCAGCTTTCTTCTCCAGGCCCTTCCCCAGCTTCCTTGCCCTCCTCTGCACTGGCTCCAGCACCTCCACATCTCTCTTGTACTGAGGTGCCCAAAAGTGAACACAATACTCTAGGTGTGACCTCACCAGAGCTGAGTATAAGGGAATAATCCCCTCCCTTCTCCTGCTGGACACAGCATTTCCAATCCCAGCCAGGATGCCATGGCTTTCTTGGCCACCTGGGTACACTGCTGGCTCCTATTCAGCTGCTTGTCCATTAGCACCCCCAGGTCCCTTTCTGCCAGGCAGCTTTGCAGCCACACTGCCCCACGGTGAGCTCACAGCAGCACAAGCTGTGCCTGCTATTGCCATGAACTACCCCCCCAGCATCCCAGCTGCTGCTCCTCGTGCTGTGGGTGCCACTCACCACGCAGTAAGCCACCAGGGCCCCCTGTGCAAAGCCTGCCAGCACGTCAGTGGGGTGGTGCTTGTGGTCTGAGACGCGGGACAGCCCGGTGTAAAACGCCATCATGATGAGGGTGAACTGGAGGAGGGGACGAAGCAGACGAGCTCCCTTCCACGTGAATCTGGCCTGCAGATAAAACTGTGGGGAAGACAGGAAAACAAAACAAAACAAAAAAGGTTGTGTTAGAGGGCAGCAAAGGAGAAGCTGTGCTCAAATGAGCTCAGGTGGCAGAGCTCTGTGGGGCTGGCTGTAGGGCACCTGTACCCCTTTGTCTCAAGGATGGAGAGGCACTGAAAAAGATGGATGCTCTGCAGATGTGTGGCCTGCCTCACATGGAGGGGAGAAGAACAAGGAAGCATTCTAGCTCATTGCAAAAATGGATGGGTACAGCCCTTCCTTGGGGAGCCAGGACCTTGGGACCACCTGTAGCCTTGCGCACACTGCAGCCTTGCTTCAACCTTCACACGACATCTCAGTGGGCTCAGTAAAGGAAACTCCTCCTTGCTGTTATTTCATAAAAACAGAATCGTTAGGTTGGAAGGGACCTCAAGGATCAGCCAGTTCCAACCCTCCTGCCATGGGTAGGGACACCTCACCACCAGATCAGGTTGCCCAGAGCTACATCCAGCCTGGCCTTCAAAACCTCCAGGGATGAGGCTTCTACCAACTCCCTGGGGAACCTGTGCCAGTGTCTCACCACCCTCACGGGGAAGAACTTCTTCCTAACATCCAATCTGAATCTACCTATTTCTATTTTTTAGCATTCCCCCCAGTCCTATCACTACCTGACACCCTAAAAAGACCCTCACCAGCTTTCTTGTAGCCCACTTCAGATACTGGAAAGCCACAATTAGGTCTCCTTGGACTAAACAGCCCCAACTCTATTAGTCTGTCTCCATAGGAGAGGTGCTGCAGCCAATGGAAGCAAGATCTCAAATTTGGGGCACACGAGACCCATGGCATCCCTCAAAGGAACAACAGAATCACAGAATTTCAGGAACCTTGAAAGATCATCCAGTCCAACCCCCCTGCCAGAGCAGGATCACCTACACCAGATTACACAGGAACACATCCAGGTGAGTTTTGAATATCTCCAGGATATTCGAACAGGAATCCACACAGCAGTCACCACCAACTTCAGATTCCCACACACCCCCACCAACTTCAGATTCCCAACACACCTGTCAGATTCCCAAAACACACCTAGCACCACCAACTTCAGATTCCCAAAACACACCTAACACCACCAACTTCAGATTCCCAAAACACACCTAGCACCACCAACTTCAGATTCCCAAAACACACCTAGCACCACCAACTTTAGATCCCAAACAGCATCAACACTGCCACTGTGTTTTCCAGCCCTGGGGTGGGTAGGAGCAGCCACCCCACCACATGGGCAAGGGGTCACTGCCACCCAGAGAGGGAAAAGCCAGGCCCTGGCCCAGCCCAGAAGGATGAAGCTGCTGTGACGTCAAATGGACATTGTCCCCCTGGTGACTCTTGAGCCGGTTTCCGTTGGGGCTGGTGGGCACAGCCGGTTCCTGTGGGAACCAGGAAGCCGGGCGGGAAGAGAGGGCAGGAAAACAGCAACCTGCTGCCCGCGGCAGTGTGGCCGGGCGCGGCTGGGCGTGGGGCGGAAGGCTGCGGGAAGGGAGAAAGGGAGGGAGGTGGCAGCAGGCTCTGGACTCGGGGAGCTCAGGGGACACTCGATGGCATGAAGAGTGCGAAAGGACCTGGAAAATGCTGCTCAGCTCCAGCCCAGATCTGCTGCCCACAGGGATCAGCCACAAGCTGGCGTTTTCTGCCCGCCCCTAAGCCAAGCACTGGAAGTCAGAGCCGGCCTGGTTTGTGGGGCTCAGCAACATCAGAGGGCTAGAAAGGGCTTTAATACCTATTTACAATCCCTTATACACACTCAGAGCAATTCACACTGCCCTGAGAGGAAAGGGAATGAAGCTCTTACTGTGTTCTCTGAAACCACAAATAACAACCATTTACCTATGAGAGCAGAATGAAGTGGAAAGCTGGTAAGGGGGAAGCACAGGATCATAGAATTGTCAGGGTTGGAAGGGACCTCAAGGATCAGCCAGTTCCAAACCCCGTGCCATGGGCAGGGACACCTCACACTACAGCAGGTTGCTCACAGCCACAGCCAGCCTGGCCTGAAAAACCTCCAGGGATGAGGCTTCCACCACCTCCCTGGGCAACCTGTGCCAGTGTCTCACCACCCTCATGGGGAAGAACTTCTTCCTAACATCCAATCTCAATCTACCTATTTCTATTTTTTTTTCCATTCCCCCTAGTCCTATCACTACCTGACACCCTAAAAAGGCCCTCCCCATCTTTCTTGTAGGTCCCTTTAAGATACTTAAAGGCCACAATAAGGTGTCCTCAGAGCCTTCTCCAGACTAAACAGCCCCAACTCTCGCAGGTGCTCCAGTCCTCTAAAAGCCCTTTAAGCCTAATTTTGGCCAATTCAGTACATATGGCTGCTGCATAAACATCACATTTCCCCCTCTCGGGTGAGACACATACTGGACTCCATGGAGGAAATGAAACATTATGGCATTTGAATGGAGCAGATGCTCCAAATTATCCCAGCTGTTAGCCAATTAACATGGAAGAGAGCAGTACCAAAACAGCTCAGTGCTGGCTAAGGCACACTGTGATTTTGGAACAGATCCACAAAGCAGCCCGAGCCTGAGAACAGAGCCACAGCACACACATGCCACACCATGACACCTTCACAAAAAGGCTCAGGTTGGAAGGGACCTCAGAGATCATGTGCTCCAACCTCCCCACCATGGGCAGGGACACCTCTCAGCTAGACTCAGCTGCTCAAGGCCTCATCCAACCTGGCCTTCAACACCCCCACAAAGGAGGCATCCACAGCCTCCCTGAGCAGCCTATTCCAGAGTCTTACCACCCTCATACTGAAGAACCTCCTCCTAAGATCCAGTCTAACTCTACTCCCCTTCAGCTTCAGCTTCAAACCATTCCCCCTTGTCCTGTCTCTAGACACCCTGATGAAGAGTCCCTCTGCAGCCTTCCTGTAGGATCCCTTCAGCGATTGGAAGGCAGCGCTAAGCTTGCCCTTGCGTCTTCTCCAGGCTGAACAACCCCAGCTCCCTCAGCTATCCTAGCAGAGGTGCTCCAGCCCTTGGGCCATCTTTGTGACTCTCCTCTGGACTCTGACCAACAGCTCTGCGTCCTCCTTCTGCTGGGGACACCAGAACTGGAGGCAGTATTGGGGGTGGGGTCTCAGCAGAGCAGAGTCAAGGGGCAGAATCTCCTCTCTTGCCCTGCTGGCCACAATCCTCTGGCTGCAGCCCAGCACACAACTGCCTTCTGGGCTGTATGAGGGCACTGCTGGCTCATGGGGAGTTTCTCAGCAACTGACACTCCCAAGTCTCTTTCTTCCAAGCTGCTCTCAACCCACTCTGCAGCCAGCCTGGAATTTGTGCCTGGGACTGGCCTGACCCAGATGCAGGACCTTGCCCTTTGACTTGTTGAACCTCCTGCAGTTGTCACTGCTTGTGCCCATGATGCTACAGGACAAGCTCCAGCTCTTCAGCTCTGCACAACAAAACCCAGTGGATGGACCACTGGGCTGGTTCTCTAGTTTGTGGTGGCAATTTCTGTGCTTAGGAGCAAGATGAGTCAACAACCAGCACACAGAAATCAGAGACATGCTCTGCCCAGAGGAAAAAAATAACACACCCACACCCCCCCCACTACTCATGAGGTTCAAAACACAGCCAAGTGTAATGCAGCCACCACTGAGCTGGAAAGTTGGAGCTGCACAGCCACTTGCAGTGATTTAACAGCAGGCACTTCATCCTGCAAGCAAATATCTATGTGGGTCATTAGCAGGGAACTGCATTTTCAGCTTGCAGTGCTTAGGCTGCCTCAATTTTCATGGCCAGAGTCTATGTGCACCCAGGGATCTGCCACGGAGAATAAACCGAGCAGGCAGGGAAATAGTCAAGGAAGGTGGTGCTACAGCAAGCTGGAGGCCCTGGTGTGCTTAAATACAACTTCTCAGTGCAGAGACAATGTCCCCTGACAAAAACAGCATTTGTGGACAGCAGTATTTTTAAAGCACACAAAGGAATAGGAAATATTCTTCCACTACCACAGTTTAGTCTCAAGGTTATTTTCAAGTTCAAGAGCCTCAGCCCAGTCCAGGTGACAAGGCAAAACTCAGGTTCCAGCATGATGCAGAACAAAATCAGCTCCAAGTAGTGTATCTGATTAACCACTATCCTTAGTTCAACAAGGCAGACTTGAAACACAACGTCTTAAAGTCTTGAGGACCTGTTAGGAAAGAAATTGGCTGCTGAGTAATCTGACATTTGTCCCTTGTGCACAGCCTTGACATCCCCTCAAACCATTCCATCCCACAAGCTTGGCCTAAAACAGGTCATCTATAGGTGAGGAGGCAAAGTATCAAAATGAAGGCTACAAAGCTAACCCTGAGTTTGAACATGCCACAAAAGTTAACACTTGGGGGCTGAAGTGATTAAAAAACATGTTTGTATGCTGAGTTGCTCCTTCTCAATCACAGCTTCTGAAGCACAGAATCGAGGAATGCATTGGGGTGGAAGGGACCTTTAAAGGTCATCTAGTCCAACCCCAGATGAGGAGAAAGATCCAAAAGAGCCTACATGCTTTGGCCCTGGAGAAGGGGTGCAAAGGCAGCATGGCACTGTATGGCATGTGCTGGGTGCCACCCATGTCATAGAATCGTAGAACTGTCAGGGTTAGAAGGGACCTCAAGGATCAGCCAGTTCCAACCCCCGTGCCTTGGGCAGGGACACCTCACACTACAGCAGGTTGCTCACAGCCACAGCCAGCCTGGCATTCAAAATCTCCAGGGACGAGGCTTCCACCACCTCCCTGGGCAACCTGTGCCAGTGTCTCACCTCCCTCATGGGGAAGAACTTCTTTCCTAACATCCAATCTCAACCTCCCCACTTCTAGTTTTGCTCCATTCCCCCATGTCCTATCATTACCTGACACCCTAAAAAGTCCCTCCCCAGCTTTCTTGTAGCCCCCTTCAGATATTGGAAGGCCACAACAAGGTCTCCTCAGAGCCTTCTCTTCTCCAGACTGAACGGCCCCAACTCTCTCAGTCTGTCTCCATAGCAGAGGTGCTCCAGCCCTCTGATCATTCTTGTGGCCCTTCTCTGGACACCTTCCAGCACCTCCAGATCCTTCCTGCACTAGGGGCTCCAGAACTGGACACAGTACTCCAGGTGGGGTCCCACCAGAGTGGAGTGGAGGAGGAGAATCACCTCCCTTGACCTGCTGGCCACACTTCTCTTGATGCAGCCCAGGATCTAGTTGGCTTTCTGGGCTGCAGGTGCACACTGGTGGCTCATGTTGGGCTTTTCACCCACCAGCACATAGCTCACACCCACACCTGGAGGAGCAGAATCCAGCCAGACAATGCACTGTCAGTGTGAGGACCTTGATTTGAGCTCCTTTTACTGCTGCAATAAAAATCTTGGAAAATTTGCTGCTCTTCATAAAGAAAAAAAGGCCAAAAAAAGAAAAAAGAGAGGATATCAGAAATTTCATATTCTACAGGCATGAGAATGTTGGAAACTGTGCTCAAATACCATGGTGCTGAGGATCCCACTTTAGATATAAGCCTCAGGCTGCTCCAGACTTTGCCCCTCAGTATGAAAGAAAAGCTAAGTTAGTAAGAGGTGATCAAAAAGTGAAAGGGGAGTTTGGGTGCTGAAAAGATGTGGCTTTCCTGGAAAGCTGAGTCAGTGCTATTACTAACAAATGGGAATTTCCTTGCAATTTATCTATGAAACTGCTTTTGAAATGGTTTTGTTTTTTTCTTTAGACCTGGGAGTCAATCTGAAATGCTGCCTGTTAAGGATTACCAGATTTGGATGAGAACATGGCACTGTGGGAGAGGATGGAGGAACAACACCCCAACCAGGGTTATTTCCACAACAGACCATCACAGGGCAGTGGAATGCAGGAGCATCAACAGGAGCAAGGGTGGATGGAATGAAATGGAATCACATGAAGCTTGAGTTATTTGGAGCTCCCATTCACTGTCTCCTGGCAGAGACTGAGTTACCACAAAGCATATGGCTCGAAGGAAGTCACATCACTCTTCCTCTGCCAGGGGACTTCCACAGTGCTGGTGAGGAGAGCCTGTGGCCACACGCAACCCCCTGGGCAAACCCATCGAGGAGGAGCTGGCATAACACAAGGGCTAAAAGCGTCACCTCCAGGCTCTTGGGGCTTTCTGCACCCAGAAATCCCATCCTCTTCACACTCTCCTCACCACAAGGCTCAACTCCACCAACCACATCCCTTAGTCACAGCTCAAGTTTCTTTCTGGGAAATGGTTGGTCCTGTTTCCGACCATCTGACCTGAAGTTACCTTCATCTCTAGCCTGAGCTGCATCAGTGGTACCCACAGCCATAGAAGGGACAACTTCCCCCAGCCCCAGCTCATCCCAGTGTAATGCACTGCCCTGGCTGGACAAAGCCAGATGAGCAAGGGCAACTGCAGAGTTCAGCTTTTAGCAGCAAGCTGGTCAGAAGAAAAGGTCAAGAGGAAGACAAAGACCTTCCAGTACCAAAGGTGTTGTTAAGAACTTCTTCCTTACGTCCAACCTAAATGTCCCCTGCTCCAGTTTTGAACCATTGCCCCTCATCCTGCCACCATAACACCTTCTAAACAGTCCCTCCCCAGCCTTCCTGTAGGTCCCCTTCAGACACTGAACTGTAGCTGTAGGTGTTACGCCCCTCCTCTTTCCTCAGCCTGCTATAAATATGTGTGACTGGCTCGCTCGGCCAGCGAGTAACAAAGCAAGGAAAATTAAGACAAAGAGGATCACCCAAGAGTAATTTCCCCCCTTAAATTTTTTATACAAAGACCTGATGCTAATTGATTCTTCTTGGTGACAAGAAGGCTGCGAGAAACTGAGCCCTGAAGTCTCAGCATTTCAAACTAAACCCTGGGAGACTGTGCTGTGCTGCAGGCGCCCTTCCGTGGGACTTTTCCCCTAAACCCCGCTGGGGCTTGTCATCAATCCCCGTTTTCCTACTGGGAGCCTGTGGCCAAACTGCTTCCCATAGAATCATAGAATTGTCAGGATTGGAAGGGACCTCAAGGATCAGCAAGTTCCAAGCCCCCTGCTATGGGCAGGGATACCTCACACTACAGCAGGCTGCTCACAGCCACATCCAGCCTGGCCTGAAAAACCTCCAGGGATGAGGCTTCACCACCTCCCTGGGCAACCTGTGCCAGTGTCTCACCACCCTCATGGGGAAGAACTTCTTCCTGACATCCAATCTCAATCTACCCATTTCTAGTTTTGCTCCACTCCCCCAGTCCTATCACTACCTGACACTCTCAAAAAAAATCCTTCAGCAGGTTTCCTGTAGGCCCCTTCAGATACTGGAAGGCCACAATGAGGTCTCCTCAGAGCCTTCTCCTCTCCAGACTGAACAGCCCCAGCTCTCTCAGTCTGTCAAAAATAATGATCCTTCCACAGGTTCACCTATGGAAGGACACCACAGGTCAGTGCCTCTGTGGCAGGCAATGGGGAAGCTGTGGTCACCCATCCTCTGGCTACCAAATACTTGGGAAAATCCAGCCCTGAGGTGCAGGGGAAGCCCCACGGGATGCATGGGAACCGTGGTATTTATTAATAGACCTCCTAAAGCTTTCTGGCAGCATCTCCCATCAGGTGAGGCAATGCTTGAAAACATTATAATGGGAATAGGCTCTAAGAGTGAAGACAGGGAAGGCCAGGAAAGACAGGAAATGACTTCTCCTTGAAATATGAAGCATTGTTGGACAGGGAATGCGCTCAGGATGCAGCCAATCAGCCAAGCCTCGGCAGCGCACGCTCAGCCCCGCAAACACCCTCAACTCTCCAAAGGCTCCTGGCAAATTCCTGGTACTCAACAGCACCGGCAGCAACCTGCTGTGGCACAGCCCTCACTTCCCAGGAACTGCAGAACAACCATTCTTGGTTTGATAAGAGATGATTCCCTGATTAAATCCATCAAGCCCACCTCCTCCTCCAGGCTCTGGCACGGTGGATGGCCCATTTCTAAAGAGGCTTCCAAAAACCTTCATTCATTCATTCACTGAAGTTGGGCAAGACAGTGGGGTTTATTTTGCATTAAATGCAATTGCTCTGGGCAATTATGACCTCATTTTATTACTTTTTTTTTAACTTATCTTTGGATACTCTCAGCCTCTTCACCATGACAGCTTTTCTGCCTCCTTTTTTGGTTGTTTTTATTTCTGTGAGGTTTTTCACTCAGGCTCTGGCTGGGGAGCTGGAGTGATGGAGCGCAGAGCCTTGCTGCTAGGTAAGTTAGAACCATGGAATCATTTCAGTTGGAAAAGACCTTTTAAATCATAGTATCCTCTTCTCTGCTATGCACTGCACCACACTGTGTTGTCTCTATTTATTGTCCCTTCAATTTATGACCAAGGAACTGAGAGAATTTTTCCCCTGCCTTTTTAAAGCACAAGGCAGCCAAGCAGCTTGGTCAGGGAGAACCTGCTACCAGCCTTATCTCAGGTTAGGAAGAAGGCAAAAAGTAACATAAAATAAAGTAATAATACTAATAATAAATTAAAATAAAATGGAATAAAATGAAATGAAATAAAATAAAATAAAAAATGAAATTAAATGAATAAAATGAAATAAAATAAAATAAAATAGAATAAAATGAAATAAAACAGAATCAAATGAAATAAAATCAAATAAATGAATAAAACAAATAAAATGAAATAAAATAGAATATAAAATAATTCTTAAGGGAGTGGGTGTCAAAACCTCTCCATGGAGAGGGTTAAATAGAGCAGCCTATTGCCCCAGATCAGGGGGCAGAAGGACAGAGGCTGCTGAATGGGAACAGTTCAAATGCTCTCATATGGGGACAGGGAAGGGCAGCAAAGAGAGATCCAAGGCAGCTTTCTGCTCCAATGCCATGGGCAGGAGCTAAAAATGCCACTTCTGAAGCCTGCTGCAAAGTTAGAAAGAAAATCAGGCAGCAGGCATTGGTGCAGAGCAGTGCTGGAAAATGAGCCATGAAGGTTTTCCATCCATCTCAGCGGAATGTTGCATGCACGCTGTAGTTTTGGGGTCTCCAGTGCACCCCCTGCCACCAGCACTTGTGTTTGTTTCTCTCCTGCTTCATAACTCCTCGATTTTCAGAAAAACAGGGGGAAAAAGTTTGAAGCAACATGGTCTGACTGGTGTCCTGTGGAACAGGGTCAGGCTCCAGCAACTTTGGGCAGTCGCTGCCAAAGTGAGTGGGGTGGAAACATGTGGAGGAGGTGACCCCTTGCAAAGGTGGACACAGGCCCCTAGGTTTGTCTGCTGCCCTGAGAAATGCTGCAGAGCATGATCCTGGGCAGAAGAGAAAGCACCAGGCTTGGCTTCCACAAAGGCCACACAGCAGCATCTCCTAAAAAAATACCTGGATGGACAACCCAAATCTTGATGAATATTTGGAGAGAAACCTGGTGGCTAAGTCCCAACTTAACAGGGACTGGCAGTCCTTGCTTTTCAGATGCTAAACTCAAAAGCCTCTTGGAGCTGACTTATTTGACAGCCCACAGACCTCCTAGGAGATAAATACATGCCAGAGTGAGCGATGGTTGCCATAGTCGGCTCAGAAAGCTCTGGGATGGCAGCAGCAGTGGGCTGAGCCTCCTGAGAAGCATCACTGCAGTGGCTCTGCTCTAACACAGCTGGGAGGAAAGAGCCAAAATGTTCCCTGAAGAAATTCAAAAGTTTTCCAAGACTAAAATGAAACAAACAAACAAACAAAAACCAAAGGGGGAGAACAAAAGGAAATAATTTTATATGCTATCCCAAACAGCCAGGAAAAGCTTAGCAATTACATTACAGAACTTCCTCACAGGGAAGGGGGATCCAGGGCTGGAGAGGAGGAAGGAGCAGTGGTCACTTATCTTTTCAGAGGAGAAAGGGATAGGAGGGGAAGCACTGCTCACAGAGGAAAACTCACATTTGGTATTTTTAACCAAGCAGAAATCACTATCCTGATTCACCCCAAAATGCTCTGAGTGGGTCTAGCCTCTCAGGGCTTGCAGCCCTGGCAGGAAGCACCTTGGCAGCCACCCCAGCCCCAGCACAGGAAGGGTAGAGCCATTTCTCACTGACAAAGAAAAACAAGTCCCAGCCCTCCCCTCCGGAGCCAGGCGGGCAGAGGCTGCTCCACCTGCTCCTCTGGCACATTTGGGAACCAGCCTTCACCCCTATCCCAACGGCACATCGTCCCCCTCCAAGGGATGGACCATGTTGGCTCGCCTCAAACTCTCCTCAGTGGAAACCACAACGTGGGGTGAACAAAACTGCACAGGTCATCCACAGATTTAGCAGGATTTGGATTTAATTGCAGCCTTGGCTCCATCCCAAAGCTTCACACCTCAGTTATCACAGAATCACAGAAGGCACTGGGTTGGCAGGGACCTTTAAAGGTCATCCAGTCCAATCCCTCTGCAGTCAGCAGGGACATTGCCAACCAGAGCAGGTCGCTCAGAGCCCCATCAAGCCTCACCTGGAATGTCTCCAGGGATGGGGCCTCCAGCACCTCTCTGGGCAACCTGTGCCAGCATTCCACCAGCCCCATAATAAATAGCTTCTTCCTAACATCCAATCTAAACCTACCCTTCCCTAGTTTAAAACCACTGCCCCTTGTCCTATCGATACATGCCCTTGTAAAGAGTCTCCCCACATCTTTTCTGTAGGCCTCTTTCAGGTACTGGAAGGCCACTTTCAGGCCTTCTTGTCTTCAGGCTCAACAATCCCAACTCAGTCAGCCTATGAGCCCTGGAGCCTGCATCCCAAATAACCCCACAGGGGCTGAGATTGGATCTTTCCACCACCAGCTTGTTTAGGCTCTTTGTTTTTTTTTTCAACCAGCCCTCTCTCTGACACTCATCATGCTGTTGCTGCTGCCACACGTGGGTGAATCCCCTGGAAATGGGGATATGGGATAAATCAACTCAATCTCAAGCAATGCTGAGGTTACTTACCACCAAATACAGCATGGTGTAGAGGGAGAAGGATGCATGCCCGGAGAAGAAGGATTTCCTGCAAAACAAAGCAGGTGCTAAGAACCAGCCACTATAATCACAGAATCACAGGATCACAGTGCATTAGAGGCTGGAAGGGACCTCCAGAGGCCATCAGGTCCAATGCCCCTGCCAAAGCAGGATCACACAGAAGAATGCATCCAGGTGCAGCCTGCTCCAGGGCTCTGTCACCCTCACTGTAAAGAAGTTTTTCCACATGTTGAGGTGAAAGCTTCTATGTTCATGTTTGAACCTGTTGTTTCTTATTACTGTGCACTACCAAAAAGAGCTTGGACCCCTCCACGTGGCACCCACCCCTTAGATATTGATAGACATTGATCAGATCCCCTCTCAGTCTTCTCCAGACTAAACAGCCCCAGGGCTCTCAGCCTCTCTTCATAGGGGAAAAGCGCAAGTCCCCTAATCATCCTCGTGGCTCTCCACTGGACTCTCTCCAGCAGGTTCTCTGTCTCTCTTGAACTGGGGAACCCAAAACTGGACACAGTATTGCAAGTGTGGCCTCACCAAGGCAGAGCAGAGAGGTGGAAGAACAGAATGGTTTGGGTTGGGAAGGACCTTAAAGATCATTTAATTCCAAGCTCTCTTCCATGGGCAGGGACACCTCCCACTAGATCAAGTATTACAATCTTCAGGATTATAATTTTACTTGCCTGCTGCCACCCAGAGGGTGCCAAAGCAGAGGCACCCCCAACCGCCCCCCAGTCATTTGGGTTCTAAAAGCCCTGCTGCTCTCCACCCTACTTGCTCACAAGGCAGAAAGCAAACGGATGGACAGGATGCTGCATTGTTTGTCCCTTCCTGGTGTACTGGTGGGACAGCAGATATTTCCAGGAGAGCCTGACAACTCATCGTCTCGCCTCCCAGTAACCAGGAAGCCATAAGGAAGTGAGAAGGTCTCTGGTTGCTTCATTGCAGTGTGTGAAACACACCCCTGGAAATGTCAAAATTGAGTATCTGATGGATTTGACAAGAGAGCTTTGAAGGGGGGGCACTGGCATGTGGCACCTCAAGAAGTCCTCTGCTCTGCTGCATGGGACAGCTCGAGCTGCTCCCCACGAGTTCAGCTCTTAGGGTGAATTCCCACATTGAGCAATCACTTGGAGAAACAATAGTGTAGGAGTGAAGAGAAAGGAAAAGAAATACTGCTGAGCCAAGTCCCACAATTCCCAAGGGAAAGTGCCCGCTGCTGGCAGCCAGAGTGGCAGCCTCCACAGAAAAAGCACTGTCAGGAGGGAGGGGACAGGCTCTGCTCAGTGATAGGACAAGGGGTAATGGATACAAACTACAGCACAGGAGGTTCCACCTCAACATGAGAAACTTCTTCACTGTGAGGGTGACAGAGCACTGGAACAAGCTGCCCAGAGAGGTTGTGGAGTCAGTCTCCTCTGGAGACTTTCAAGACCCATTAGATATGTTCCTGTGAGGCCTGTGATGGATTCTGTGGTCCTGCTCTGGCAGGGAGGTTGGACTTGATGATTTTCAGGAGTCCCTTCCGTGGTAGTTTTAGGCTATGCCTTCAAAAATTTTTCACAGATCTTTAACAGAAAGTAGTAAAATGTAAATAAATCACTATTGGGTGTCAAAAGGAAAATAAAGGTAATTCTAAACATTCCCATTGGAGAGATAAGGAACTTAAGTTAATACCAAAACAGTGCAGCCAAGGTCAAGCAGAAGCAAGTTAGCATCTCTCCCAGAGCCAAGAAGTGAGAACAGAAGAGAAATTGTTTTGGTAGAACCAGTTTAAGTTCCTTATCTGCTTCTGTCTCTTCTCCCTTTTGTACAGGGGAGTAGAGCAGAGAAGGAGAAGCTAGTAGCTTCCCCTGGTCTGTGACCAGGGGTTGTCCTGTGCTGCTCATCAATCATGAATACCTGTAGATATTGTACATGCTGGATATTTTGTACATACTCATTGCATTCCCTTGTAGATTTGCTTGTAAATACAGCTTTCATTTGCTTCCATACTGATCTGGTCTGGCAAATTTAGGGGGGAGGGGCAAAATTTCAACCCACCACACCTTTCAACCCCTAACATCCTGTGATCTGTGATCCTACTGCGGGCAGAGAACCCCCAAGATGCATTCAGAGCAAGACATCGCTTCTGTGGCAGCGAGCCACGGCGCTGGGCTCTCACCTGGCCTCCTGGACTTTGCTGTCGCTTCCCCTGCAGGTGTAGTTTTGGATGTAAACTCCCTTAGCGCAGTTGATGGTGGAGAAATCCAAATCACAAACCTCCAGGAAGTGCGGCCGCAAGCGCCCGACGGAGACTTTGGCGATGTCTGTGAAGGACTGGCTGATGGCGCAGCCGAAGACGAAGCAGCCCACCTGCTTGTAGAGAGCTGCCACGTAGGGGTTCTGGATGAAGGAGTGGGACTTCTCCTTCAGGTAGTGGATCCGGTAGAGCTCACCTGTTATGATCTGCAAAGGAAAGGCAACCGGGAGCTCAGAGAGGAGCAAAGGCGCGGTGCGAAACCAGAATGTTAAGGGTTGGAAAGCACCTGGAAAGATCATCCGCTCCAGCGCCCTCCTGCCAGAGCAGGATCACCCAGGGCAGGGCACACAGGAATGCATCCTGGTGGGTTTGGAATCACAGAATCACCAGGGTTGGAAGAGACCTCAAAGATCATCAAGTCCAACCTGTCACCACAGACCTCATGACTAAACCATGGCACCAAGTGCCGTGTCCAGTCCCGTCTTGAACACCTCCAGGGATGGTGACTCCACCACCTCCCTGGGCAGCACATTCCAATGGCTAACAACTCTCTCTGTGAAGATCTTTCTCCTCACCTCAAGCCTAAACTTCCCCTGGCACAGCCTGAAACTGTGTGGAATGTCTCCAGAGAAGGGGATTCCACAAATTCTCTGGGCAGCCTGTTCCAGCACTCTGGCACACTCATAAGGAAAAGGTTTTTCCTTCTGTTCCCACTGCCCCTTATCCTATCATTGGACATCACTGAGCAGAACCTGGCTCTGTCCTCCCAACACTGCCCTGCACATCTTTATCAACACGAATGAGGTCACCCTTCAGGCTCCTCTGCTCCAAGCTAAAGAGCCCCAGCTCCCTCAGCCTTTCCTCAGCAGGAAGATGTTCCACTGCCTTCAGCATCTCTGTGGCTCTGTACTGGACTCTCACAAGCAGTTCCCTGAGGTCCTTCTGGAACTGAGAGGCCCAGAACTGGACACAATATTCCAGATGCAGAGTACGAAAGGGCAGAGTAGAGCAGCAGGAAAACGTCTCTCCACTGACTAACCACTGCCCTTCTAATACACCCCAGGATGCCCTTGGTGTGGCATGGGGTGAGCCAGCTCTTGGCACTTCAAGCATTTCAAACCAGGAATCTGCTTCTATGGTGAGGAAGGAGGCATTCAGAATGCCAGGTTGGAAAGGACCTCAAGGATCATCTGATCCAACCCTACTAGATAATAGTTTAGTTGAAATGAGCTGGCCCAGCACCCCGTCAAGCTGAGTCTTAAAACTGCCTACTATAGGGGAATCCACTGCTTCTCTTGGGATACTATTCCAAGGGAGAGCCTATGGCTCAGTGCCTCTCCATCCTCCTCCTCTTCTCTCTCAAGAAGAGATTCCAGTGCTTAAAATGTTGTCTATAGGAAAACAAAGATTGCCAAAGGAGAAAAGACAGAGAAGCCAGATTTTGATGTAGCCTGTTGGCATAACATCATAGGACTGCAACACCACCTCCGATCTGTTCCAGCATAGTGGAAACAAAAAACTAAATCAAACACAAACCAGATAAAGAATCTAGTCTGTGTTTGGGAAGGAGAACTCAGATCCACTACCCTCTTATCAAACTGATTTTGGAGGAAAACAAATGAACAACCTCAGAACCTGCTTATCTTCCTCTTGGAAAACCAGGAACGCAGCAGGAGAAGACTCAGAAAGCCCCAAAGCTTTTCACATTCTGCCTGAAATTCTGCTGACACCCAACCCAATTCAAGTTGCTCAAAACCTCTGTAAACACCAGCTGCTTCTGGACATTTCAAGGGGTCACAGAATCACAGAATGCTAAGGGTTGGAAGGGACCTCCAGAGATTATCAACTCCAACCCTCCCCTGTCAAGGCAGGATCACCTACGGCATGTCACACAGGAACACATCCAGGTGGGTTTTGAAAGTCTCACCATTGTGTTTAAGCAACTTTAGGACAAGAAGAAGTGGCCTCAAGTTGCACCCAGGGGAAGTTTAGGTTGGGTATCAGGAAAAATGTCTTTACTGAAAGATTGATCAGGCAGTAAGGCAGGCTGCCCAGAGAGGTGATGGACTCACCACCCCCGGAGGTGTTCAAAAAATGTGCAGAAATGGCACCTGGGGACATGGTTTAGTGGCCATGGGGGTGTTGGGCTGACAGACTTGATGGTCTTAGAGGACTTTCCCAACCTTAATGATTCTGTGATGTTTTTCTTGTGTCAGGGTGGCCATAAATCACTGTCAGGGAGCAGAGGACAAGGCCTTTTCAGAGCCCTGACTCTTTAAAGGCAGGTTAATGAAAATCAGGCTGTGAAATAACTCCAAATATCTCACTCTCCCAAAGAGGCAAAGGCTTAAATTGTTCTCTGCTACACACCTAGGTTCTGAGCTCCAGATTTACAGCTTTAGGATTTTATTCATTACTTTAAATGTTTTTATACCCAGGCAATAAATCGAGGAAGTGAGGTGGGTTGTTTTTTTCCAGCCCTTGTCCCTGCCTCTCTCTAGTCACGAGGGCCACGATATGTAAAATTAACTGTCAGGAAAAATGCCTTCAAGTTAATCCCTTTCTGGAGCAGCCAGCAGTATTCCTCCTGGCCTGGCAGCCTGCCCGTGGTGTGCAGGAGACAAGGCCCCTGCCTACCTTTTTTAAAAAGCTTGGCACAACCTTTGGAAAGAAGCAAACTAGAAAAGCATTGCAGTTAGGGGGGGAGAAGATGAAGCTGTGTTGTTTGGACTCGGGTCGTATCGCTGCTGGAAAAGAAACCTCGGCTTGACCTAAAGGCAGCTGAAATCGCAGCTAAGGAGGCTTGACAGAATACAGAATTAACCAGGTTGGAAAAGACCTCAGAGATTCAACAAGTCCAAATGACAGGTGCTGCACTTTGGCCACAACAACCCCATGCAGAGCTACAGGCTGGGGTCGGAGTGGCTGGAGAGCTGCCAAACAGAGAGGGACCTGGGGGCACTGATTGACAGTAGGCTGAACATGAGCCAGCAGTGTGCCCAAGTGGGCACAGGAGCTGGGGTTGTTTAGCCTGGAGAAGAGGAGGCTCAGGGGAGACCTTATTGCTCTCTACAACTACCTGAAAGGAGGTTGTAGCCAGGTGGGGGTTGGTCTCTTCTCCCAGGCAACCAGCACCACAACAAGAGGACACAGTCTCAAGCTGCATCAGGGGAAATTTAGGCTGGAGGTGAGGAGAAAGTTCTTCACAGAGAGAGTTGTTAGCCATTGGAATGTGCTGCCCAGGGAGGTGGTGGAGTCACCATCCCTGGAGGTGTTCAAGAGGGGACTGGATGTGGCACTTGGTGCCATGGTTTAGTAGTCATGAGGTCTTGGGTGACAGGTTGATCTTTGTGGTCCTTTCCAACCTTATTGATTCTATGATACAACAAGAATAGGAAGGCAGCAATATAGATATTTAATATGAGCCAGCAATATGCCCCTGTAGCCACAAAGGCCAATGGCATCCTGGGGTGGATTAGAAGGGCTGTGGTTAGTAGGTCCAGAGAGGCTCCCCTGCCCTTCTGCTCTGCCCTGGTGAGGCCTCATTTAGAATTCTGTGTCCAGTTCTGGGCCCCTCAGTTCCAGAAGGGCCTCAGGGAATTGCTTGAAAGAGTCCAATGCAGAGCCACAAAGCTGCTGAAGGAGTGGAACATCTCCCTGCTAAGGAAAGGCTGAGGGAGCTGGGGCTCTTTAGCTTGGAGCAGAGGAGCCTGAGGGGTGACCTCATTCCTGTCTATAAAGATGTGCAGGGCAGTGTGGGAAGGACAGAGCCAGGCTCTGCTCAGTGATGTCCAATGATAGGACAAGGGGCAGTAAGTGCTCCTCTGCTGGTGCAGAGGAGGTTCCACAGGAACAGAAGGGAAAATTTTTTCACTGTGAGGGTGCCAGAGCCCTGAACAGGCTGCCCAGAAAGGTTGTGGAGTCTCCTCTAGAGACATTCTAAACCCACCAGGATGCATTCCTGTGTGCCCTGCCCTGGGTGATCCTGCTCTGGTAGGGGGGTTGGAGTGGATGATCTTTTCAAGTCCCTTCCAACCCCTAACATTCTGTGATTCAACAATAAAGAGCAAGCTACAACCCTCCATGGCCATGCACAGAAATACTTTGGGTGGCCACACCACCATTTGGGCTTTACACAATACCACCTCTGAAATTTACTCTTGGAGATCTGGTCATCAACAAGGGCTGTCCGGGGAGCTGCAGCTAACCTGCTCCAGCATCCTTTTAATCCTCTCTGACTCCCAGAGAGGTTGTGGAGTCTCCTTCTCTGGAGACTTTCAAGCCCTATGTGGATGCGTTCCTGTGCAACCTGTGCTAGATTCTCTGGTCCTGCTCTGGCAGGGGGCTTGGACTCGATGATCCCCGGAGGTCCCCTCCAACCCCTAACTTCCTGTGATCCTTTGACATGGAGGCTCCCAAAAGCCTAAGCTCACAAGAAGGAGAGCTACAAGTCTCAAGACTCGTGGCTTTTGCAGAGGGGAGAGGAGTTGAATTAAGGATGACATCTGATACTGGCAGATGTGCCATTACTCCAAGCTCACAGAACAGATCCACGTACGCCTGAGGCTCTTGGCTTGGGCAAAGGCATGTGACAATTTCAAACATGGGAGCAACAAAAGTCTGGGGATTAATATTTTTCTTTCCCCCTTGGTGGTCTGGGTAATTGCACACATGTAGCAGATTGTAAATTGGAGACTCCATTCCCTTTGCAACGTGCTGCTGGGCAGCCATGAACTCTCCCTGCTTAGTTAAACCCATGGCTCAACCTTAATGAGAAGCTCAAAATTGGGTAAGCTTCTTTTCTTGGCACTGCTGTCCCAGATAAAGCAAAACTGTGAAAAAACTAATGCAGCACAGATGTGCATGGACTGAGAGGACATCTTGGAAAAAAGAAAACGAGTCCTAAAGCTATGGAGCTCTTCTTAATGCCTGTACTTCTTGTGAGCCACCCACGGGGCACCTGTGCCACACCTATGCGACAGGCAGAGCTCCTGGGGGACTGACATGCACGTTTTAGAAGGATGGGCCTAAAGAGAAGCCAACAGCACAACTTTTCTCTCTGTGAATGCCTTCTGCAGGCTTTTGGTTGTCCTGCCCATTTTACAAGGTATCTCCATCAATCCAATTAGCCTGTAATTACTTACAGAGCTTTTCTAATCACTTATGCCTCGGGTGTAATGTTCTCTGTGTCTAATCACATTGAAGTTTATCACTTTACACTGCAGAACAACCAGCTCATCCAGCTGTGTAACTTACATCACCTAAGAAATTCATGTTCTTAGGTGTTTCTCAAAGACTTTCCAGAGCTGTCAGTTGTGGGGATACAGGGCACCATGGCAATGGTGTCACAGAGGGGGAGAATCACCTCCCTCGACCTGCTGGCTATGCTTCTCTTGATGCAGCCCAGGCTCTGGTTGGCTTTCTGGGCTGCAAGTGCACGCTGGTGGCTCATGTTGAGCTTCTCATCCAGCAGCACCCCCAAGTCCTTTTCTTCAGGGCTGTTCTCAATCCAGTCCCTGCCCAGCCATGCTGAAATACCTATTGACCGTGTCATTGTCATAGAATCATAGAATTTTTAGGGTTGAAAGGGACCTCAAGGATCAGCCAGCTCCACCCCCCCTGCCATGGGCAGAAACACCTCATCAGGTTGCTCAGAGTCACATCCAGCCTGGCCTTAAAAACTTCTAGGGATGGGGCTTCTACCACCATGTCACATGAAGCTCAGGAGAAGGAAAGTACCACCTTCCCCTGGTCATCCCAGGGACTATCTTCATGCTTCTGTGCTCATCAAATTAACCATCTCCCAGCAAAAAGAGCAGTCAGGAGCGATGTAAGAGTGCACAGCCCTGGGGGGCATGAGCCTCTCCAGGGTCATCTGCATGGAAATTTGCCTGAAGTCAGTAAATAGAAAGGTATTCAAACCAAATGCATATCCTCTCAGGTGCTGATGGAAGCACAGGTCTTTGCCTCTGCCATTTACATAATGAGCACTCTGGGTGTCCTCAAGCCATGTAAAATATGGCCTGGACCTTTTTACCCCAAGCTTGACTGCCCATGACACCACATAAAGCAAGGGCATGAAATTTTGGCTGCACCAACCCAAACACCAGCTCTCTGGAAGTCCTCAGAACCGCTGCCCTGCCTTCCAAGGGCAAACACTGTGAGCAAAAGGAGTGGAATCAGTGCTTTGTGGATTTGGAAGGAATTCCTATTATGCTATTCTGGTATCTGGGTTGCATCTGAAATAAAAAAGAGAGGTCAGGCTGACTTGAATTTTCCATGCAGGCTGCCATAGCAAAGAAATCTGTTGCTTCAATTCCTCGTTAGCCATTTGTATCACTTAACAGCAAATAACTGAGCTTTCAAATTTACCTTATCCAATTACAGTTGTTGTGGGCACAGTGAAACCAGGGCAGAAACATCTAAGTCTGTGGGGATTTTCTTTCCCTTTTAATTGACCTGCTGTTTGGTGGCAGAAAGCTGATGGATCACATAGGCAGCTGATTATGTTTCCAGTTTCTCTTCCAACTCCTGTATTTGCCACAGCCTCATTACTGATCAGAAGCACACTCTGCATGGAGCCAGTGTGCTGATAGTTCCAGCAGTAATGTGAAAATGAGAGGCTTTTTCATTTCATTTTTATGGCTTTTCCACACTCAGGGGTAATTCACCTGCAGGGTAAAACTTGGCTGTGTTTATAGAATTGGGGGTCTGGCACCTTTCAGGCTTGTTTTGAGGAGGGAGGGAGGGAGAATAGGAACAAGGCAGGTTTGGGGACCTCATTTGCTAAGTGAGTGTATGCTGTCAGGAAATCATGGAGAGATGAGGAAATGATGGAGATATTCCCAGCAGAAAGCAGCAAGGTTGAGGATGGGGCATTACCAAAGCAGGCACTGTGCCATGCTAAAATACTTAGTGCCCATGACATTGCTCCTGTGAGGAAAGATGAAAGCCAAGAGAACAAGTACTCCTCACCTCTTCATCTTCACCTCTCCTAGCTGAAGGACCAAAAGCTGGTCTCTAGGAAAGCACCTGAGCTGTCCTGGCAGCAAGTGAGAAGGAAAAGGTAGGTACTTTTCACAGGGGAATTTCATCTCCATCTGGAAGTGTTTAACCAACACCCAGGAGGCAGCTCTTGCCTTCTGTCCCAGCAGCAGATAAGTGCTGGCATAAGGAGGAGGCTCAGCTCCACGGGCTGGATTCAGCTTTTTGGCTGCCATATACATCTCTCACCCTGCAACCATTTCCTAGCACAGCTCTAGGAAAGCTGGCAGGAAAAGAGAAAGGAGGAGGCATTGGAAAGGTGATTCATTAACTACTTTTTATAGCGAGGACTCTGGGAATATGCTCCCTGTGGAAGGTTTTAATTGTCTTTTACAAATGGCTCTAATATAACAATCTCATAGAAATCTAACACTAACCTGTGAAACTTTTCCAGGCACTGGCCAGCTGAAAAGATGTATCCTTTTTTTGGGTCTCTAAACCTTATAAAATAGGCAAAGTTATTTGAATAGGTACAAACCATGCCAAGTCCTTCCTGACAACTCGAGCCTTTTGGTTCCTCCTCTGAACTTGTACTGGAAGGTGAAAAAAACCTCTTGTGGAGCTCACAGACTTGCCCAAACAGCTGTGGGCCTGTTTACAGCCTTCAAGAGTAATCTCATTACTCTCATTACAAACTTTCATTTGCAAATGTTTATTGCTCCACTCTCACAGGGAAGTCAAACCATCACAGAGGAGATGTGAGCCTTGGCAGATAGGGCGGATGCACCAGCGAGACTGTGTTCAAGCCCCAGTGCCAATAGGATGTTGGTGCCAGCAACCAAAGGCTGTTTCTCAACTCTGGGGCTGTTTAGCCTGGAGAAGAGAAGGCTCAGGGGAGACCTTATTGCTCTCTACAACTACCTGAAGGGAGGTTGTAGCCAGGTGGGGGTCGGTCTCTTCTCCCAGGCAACCAGCACCAGAAGAAGAGGACACAGTCTGAAGCTGTGCTAAGGGAAGTTTAGGCTGGAGGTGAGGAGAAAGCTCTTCACAGACAGAGTAATTGGCCATTGGAATGCACTGCCCAGGGAGGGGGTGGAGTCACCATCCCTGGAGGTGTTCAAAAAAGGCTTGGATGTGGCACTTGGAGCCATGGTTTAGTTGTCATGAGGTGTCAGGTATTAGGTAATAGGTTGGGCTTGATGATCTCCGAGGTCTTTTCCAGCCTGGTTAATTCTACAATTAGGATTCTTTCTCAGTTAAAAATGGAAAATTTCAAGAAAAGAAGGATACTTCTTTTTAAGAACCTGCCTTTCAGCAACACTCAGGCTCAAGCAGAAAAGGCAAAACTTCTGAGATAAAACTTCTACAATTTTTCATTTTCTTTTTTTAAACAGAATTATTTGTAGAGCATATTATGTGCTGGAAGGTGTCCAGAGAAGGGCCACGAGGATGATCAGAGGGCTGGAGTTCCTCTCCTATGAGGACAGACTGAGGGAGTTGGGGCTATTCAGTCTGAAGAGAAGGCTCCAAGGAGACCTAACTGTTGCCTCCCAGTATCTGAAGGGGGCTACAAGAAAGCTGGGGAGGGACTTTTTAAGGTGTCAGGTTGTGATATTACTTGGGGCAATGAAGAAACTAGAAGTGGGGAGATTCAGATTGGATGTTAGGAAGAAGTTCCTCCCCATGAGGGTGGTGAGACACACCCACAGGTTGCCCAGGGAGGTGGTAGAAGCCTCATCCCTGGAAGTTTTGAAGGCCAGGCTGGATGTGGCTCTGAGCATCCTGCTGTAGTGTGAGGTATCCCTACCCATGGCAGGGGGTTTGGAACTGGCTGATCCTTGAGGTCCCTTCCAAGCCTGACAATTCTATGATTCTGTGATTACCAAAAAAGAGATGACCAAAAAAGCCTTTGGGGATGCCTAAGGGATTCTGTGATTCTGAACAAAGAGGTGACAAAAAGCCACTGGGGATGCCAAAGGGGCAGGAGAGGAGATTTCAGAGGCAGGACTTACAGCGAGGATGGCGATGAGGATGCCTGCAGCACACAGCACTGCGTCGTTGATGGTCTCCATTGCCTTCAGGGGGTACCTGATGCTGTCATCATCGCAATAGAAGCCCCGCTGGTAGGGCTGGATTGTGCTCGTTTCAATGATGAGGAAGGGCAACCCGGCTAGAAAAGAAGAGGAGACAACCAAACCCATCAGCAATCCAGGCAAACACAACCATCTGACACCGAAAGAAACCCCTGGCCTAGTTAGAAACCCCCTCGCACACCGTACAGCGCCACCCCCAATGCTTTTCTTTCCACACTGCTATCTTTCCAAAGGGGATAAGCTTTGGGATTTATTTTTCCAAGTGGGTCTTGTGGGGGAAAAGCATCTCCACTGTTATGGTTATCAGATGTCTGCGCTGCCTGGTTTCAGTTAAGCCTTGTGCATTGCAAATATTAACTTACAGGAACGGACCCCTGAAGCAATCCCTCTGCAAAAAGCCATGAAAACGAATCTGGCACTTCCCTCCCGGGAGGGCCCAATGCTCTCTGCCCAGTGCCCCAAGGCCGGGCAGCCCCGAGCTGTGCAAACAAACACTGCAGGATCGAGTATCAGGAACAATTTCTCCTACCTGGTCAGCCCAGCTCCACTCCATCCCCATTCTTTTTATGCCTCCGAAGCCTTCCTTGGCTCCCTCTTCTATTTACAGGATATCTGTCTGTTTGTACCTACTAATGCCACACAACTATGTGCTTCGAGCAGCTGTGGGACACCCATCCTTGACTCATCCATATGCAAGAGAAGGCTGAGCACCAACCCAACCAGGCCATTCACATGAGCTGCTGACCTCCCATCAGAGACTATTCACCTTCAATCACCATAAAGCCACCCAAAATGTGTTTTTAAATGGTGCTTTGCAGAAGACAAAGGGTAATGAATATAAACTACAGCACAGGAGGTTCTACCTCAACAAGAGGAGGTACTACTTCACTGGGAGGGTCACAGAGCACTGGAACAGGCAGCCCAGAGAGGTTGTGGAGTCTCCTTCTCTGGACACTTTCAAGACCCGTCTGGATGTGTTCCTGTGCGACCTGTGCTAGATTCTCTGGTCCTGCACTGGCAGGGGACTTGGACTCGATGACCTCCAGAGGTCCCTTCCAAACCCCTAACATCCCGTGATCTGCAGAGCTTGCACCATTGCACCAAGCATAAGGCAGACCTGCTCAAAATTGCAGGGTGATGATGGATTAGGGCACACCTTAGAGGGGACACCTCAAAACTACTGCACCTCTGTAACCGTATGCGAAGTTTTCCAGGGAAATACAGCATTGCCTCAAACCCAGAAGGAGCTTTCCCAGACATGATGTTACCGTGGGCAGGGCACCCTTCTTCCCTTTGCTTCAGCTTCCCCATCCATCTTTGCCCTTAAGCCCATCACAGAGAGGAGCAGCCCCATCCCCACCAAAACAAGCCCCACATTCCCTGAAACCCACACACTGAGTAAATCACAAACCACAAGGTACAGGAAACCCTCCTCCCACTCGCAGAGCGAAACCCAGGTAAGGAGAAAACAAATGCACAGTGGTTCAAGCTGTCCCTGGGCCAAGACAACAGGTCTCACACCCATCCAGATCCTACAGAAAGCACTAGGGGGACTGTCTGTCAACCACTAACTCGCTTAAGTATATGTGGGTTTGTTTACACAGCTAGAAGCCTAAGACATCAGAGGGATTTTCCTTCTGAAAAAAAAAAAGTAATACAAAATAACAGGGACATGAATAAATAAATAAAAAGGTGTTCTTGGGTTTGACCTAAATTTGTCCATGGTAGCAATGACGATCTACTAGATGTAATTAGCAAGAGTACACCATCCGGGTAGTTAAAAGTGGCATCAGAACCATGTTCCCCGTTCTCCACGTGAACCACCACCTGTATTTCACACTGCACAATCCAGTCTGGCTCCCTTTAACTCTATGCTAATAGGTTTACCTAATCCAGGACCTTTCCTGTGTGTTTATAAATGTACTTAATCCAGGCCTTTTCCTGCATGCTAATGGATTTGCTACTCCAGGATTCTTAGAGGGTTTTGTTGATCCCAAGAAAAAGGAAAATATCATCATCTGTGAGCAATGGCAACCAAACACAGACCTGAAGCCTCCCAAGAGTGGCCAGGGCCACCACTCAGGACCCCTTTCAGATCATAGAATCACAGAGGGGTTGGGTTGGAAAGGATCTTGAAGATCATCCAGTACCAATCCCCCTGACACACGGGCAGGGACACCTCACCTAGCCCAAGCCGCTCAAAGCCTCATCCAGCCTGGCCTTAAAAATTTCCAGGGATGAGGCATCCACAGATTCTTTGGGCAACCCATTCCATTGTCTGAACAGCCTCTTAGTAAAGAGTTTCTTCCTAATGTTTAATCTAAATCCACCCTGCTCTAGTTTCAAACCATTGCCCCATGTCCGATCACCACAGGCCCCGCTCCAGCTTTCCTGTAGGCCCCCTTCAGGTAGTTCAGGTTTCAGGAGCTACAGATCCTCTCTAAAAACTTCTGGAACTACTTCTTCAGGTAGTTCAGGCTTGGGGAGCTACAGACCCTCTCTAAAACCTCAGGAAACAGGTTAATTTCAAGCACTGGGCCCCACGGTACTTGGCAGGACAGGATGGTTTCCACCATGCATGTGGACAAGCAAGGAAAGCTTTCAGAAGTGCCTGCCCAGCTCAGATTTGGTAAATAAAATCAGACATCATTGGAGCCCTCAATACAGAAAGGACATGGACCTAATGGAGCAGGTCCACAGGAGGGCCACAAAATGATCAAGGGGTTGGAGCACCTCTGCTACAAGCACAGGCTGAGGGATCTGGGGGTGTTCAGCCTGGAGAAAGGCGGCTCCAGGGAGACCTAATAGTACCTGAAGCAGGCTAAAAGGATGGAGAGAGACCGTTTGCAAAGGCCTGCAGTGACATCATGAGGGGCTTCAAACTACAGCAGACTTAGATTGGATGTTTGGAAGAAGTTCTGTACCATGAGGGTGGTGGAACACTGGAACAGGTTGCTCAGGGAGGTGGTTGAGGCCCCATCCCTGGAGATATTTGAGGTGAGGCTCAACAGGGCTCTGGGCAGCCTGATCTAGTGGAGGATGTTGACTGCAGAGGGGCTTAGAGTGGATGCCCTTGGGAGGTCCCTCCCATCCCAGCCCATCCTGTGTCACTCGGCGATCTCTGGTGACTCTCTCCAGTCTTCATTCCACGATTTAACCATTTTGCCGCCTAGCCAGCTTGGCCCCCAAACAGGACCCCTGACGCCAAGAGTCCTACAGTAATATGGCCATTTAAAAAAACACCACCACCAAAAAACCCCTTAAGGTTCCCCATGAAAAATGGCAGCAGGAGAAGAGCTAAGGCCGCTGGGCATGCTCCGGTTTCAGGCGCGCTGGAAGCGGCAGCCCCGCAGCTGAACTCGGGGAGCAGCCACGCCACGGTTTACGTGGCTTTTTGTTATTTCTCCAGTTCCTCTTGTTAATAGCTTTCACATGACAGGCCTGTAAAACACATGTTCCCACAGACAATAAAAAAACAACACCCCTACATCTGAAAGCTTAAAACTAGCTTTAAATAAAGAAAAAAAAAAAAAAGGGGGGGGGGGGGGGAGACACAATAGTGCTCCTATAGGTCATGTGAACCCAGGACTAATAAAGATTTGCTTCCCCTTCACTCATTGAACAGCGTGGGGTAGTGTTTCCATTCTGTGTACAGCTTGCCACAGCAGAGTTGACCTAGATGCTGTAACGTTTCTTAAAGCTCACATAGGCAGAGCTTAAAAAACAAAATAAATTAAAAAAGGAAAATAATAATAAAAAAATCCAATGGTTTTGTTTTCTCCCCTACAAACTTGTGGTTTAGTGGGATATTGCCAATCAAGTCTTGACATTTTTCCAGCAAAACAGTAACCTCAGATTCCTTTTTCTTTCCTTCCCTTTTTTTTTATTGTCTTCCCCCATTTTTTTCTTCCCTTCTTTTTCCTTCCCTTTTTTCCCCTTCCCTTTTCTCTTTCCCTTCTCCTCCCCTCCCTTCCTTTTTTTCCCCTTCCCTTCCTTCTTTCCCCCTTCCCTTCCTTTTTATTCTTCCCTCACATCTTTTTTTTCTTCCCTTCCTTTTCTTTCCCCCTTCCCTTCCTTTTTATTCTTCCCCTCACATCTTTTTTTCTTCCCTTCCTTTTCTTTCTCCCTTCCCTTCCTTTTCTTCCCTTCCTTTCCCCCCCCTCCTTCCCTTCCCTTCCTTTTTATTCTCCCCCTCACATCTTTTTTTTCTTCCCTTCCTTTTCTTTCCCCTTCCCTTCCTTTTCTTCCCTTCCTTCCCCCCCCTCCCTTCCCTTCCCTTCCTTTTCTTCCTATCCTTTCCCCCCTTCCCTTCCTTTTCTTCCTATCCTTTCCCCGCCTTCCCTTCCTTTTCTTCCCTTCCTTTCCCCCCTCCTTTCCCTTTCTTTTCTTCTCTTCTCTTCCTTCCCCCCTTCCCCTTTATTCTTTTATTTCATTTTTGCTTTCTTCCCTTCCTTTCTTCTCCCCCTCCTCTTTTTCCCTTCCCCCCCTCTTCCCTTTTCTCTTAACATGAGAAACACAAAGGTGCTCTCCATAGCTGAATGTTTATTACCTAGAAGACATAACATGCCTTTGATTACATGGGCTGGGCAAAAGGCTCTGCTTTTTCAGCCGTAATTACCCAAGGAAGAGAAGACCCCAGCCCCTGATGAATAATAAAGAAATAGTGCTGAAGATGGGCCTTCTTCCACGAGATTATTTCTTGGAATAAAGGTTGTCCAGGTGACCTACATTTCCTTTCCTTTTTTTTTTTTTGGTGGCAAGCAGATTCTCCACAGCAGAATGTGGCAGTGCTAAAAAGGCTGCAGAGAACAGGTTGTGCAGAAAAAACACCACAGAGGGAACTCTGGAAGAAGACAGAAAATTAAATGCAGAGAGAGATGCCTTTGGGATCCCCCAGCAAAATGCCACAGAGACATTATTCACATCAGGAAATCTGCCACAGGCAAAGGTTATCCAGAAGTGGAGCTACAACCCACACACACTTGGAAATGAAGGCAAGCAGGGCAGGGTGAAGAAGGTACCATGACGATGGTACATCTGGGCCTCATCACCTCTTCTGCCCCAGTGTTTTAACAGGAAATTTGGATTATGCGAGTCACTGCAGCCAGGGATGTAGCTATGAATGCAATACCTGGACCCCAATAAAGGTGTTAAGTTCTCAAGCTCCAGCACTTCCCATCCCTGCCCACAAAACTATCCAGGTGCATCTCAGACAATGGCAACAAACAGCGATTTGCATGGAAGTGAGCTACAGTCATGCACAGCAGGGAAAAAAACAACCACCAAACACTGATTTGGGGGATGGTCACTCTTCTCCAGAAATACTCCCAATTTGGCCACTGTTTGTGACTATGACTCACCTACTTGAACAGACCTACTGCAAAGTCTTTAGTAACACTGTAGGAGGGCCTCACATCCTCCATAATACTGAGAATTACAGAATCACCCAGGCTGGAAGAGACCTACAAGATCATCAAGTCCAACCAATCACCCAACCCTATCTAATCATGGTACTAAGTGCCTCATCCAATCCCTTTTTAAGCACTTTCAGAGGTGGTGACTCCATCATCTCCCTGGGCAGTCCATTCCAAGGGCAATCTCTCTGGGAATAACTTCTTTCTAAGATCAAGCCTAAACTTCCCCCCACATAACTTCAGACTGTGTCCTCTTGTTCTGTTGCTGGTTGCCTGGGAGAAGAAACCAACCCCCTCCTGGCTACAACCACCCTTCGGGTAGTTATAGAGAGCAATAAGGTCTCCCCTGAGCCTCCTCTTCTCCAGGCTAAACAACCCCAGCTCCCTCAGCTTCTCCTCGTAGGGTTTGTTACACAGTAGCCTAAGGACCATAGCCCAAGGTGCGGAGTCAAGCCTGGTGCATCCTCAGCAGCACTGTTACTCCTATCTCACAGGCAAAGGAAATTAAAGCACTTGCTTATTCCAATGCAAAAAAAAATGGTGAATGCAGCCCAGACTACCTTCCAAACTGCAACACCCTTCACAAGGTGAAGCATTCCCCCCCCCTTTCTATAGAGGGGAATTTTTGCTTTAATAACAGAACAAGGAAATCCCAACCACATGCTTTTATCTAACAAGGCAGTAGGAGATCAAACAGGGTTCCAAACCACGAGCATAGCAGAAATCTCTCGGGGACTGATCCTGCCCCATCCAACCGGGCTTGAGCCCCAGTCTGAGCAGGTGTGGACACTAACGAATTGTGTGAAGCACCACGGGATGCCATGGGGCTGGACACTGAAAAATTATCTTGCTTTTGTTGGGAGGAAGTCCAAGTGACTCGGTGACCTCTAAGCCGCTGGTGTCCTATGCAAAGATATTTCGGAGCAGGCTTTACATTTATTTGTCTTTCCATTTAATAAAGCAAATCGAGGCTGGAAATCAAGCACCAAGGCAAAAAAAAAAAAAAAATCCTTTCTATGGTCAGCACCTTTCTTAAGAGCCAATTAATACTCCATAATCCCAAGAAGGCTGGCAGCCTGAAAGCTAAAACCCCACCACCGAGGCTAAACAAAACCCCTCGCAAAACCCCTGTGTGCTCGCTCTCTGACCAGCTTGAAATGTGCATAAAAATTCAAAGGCAGAAGAAAGGGCTCTGTGTGTTGGGCACAGGACTTCTGAATCTTGGGAGGCTTTGAAAAGTCAGTGCTTGTGCAGATTTAATGGGGGGGGGGGGGAACCCAACAACATTAAAAATGAGGTGACGCTTTCACTTGGCCACCCATCGGAGAAGCCGCAGAGGGAGCGGGAGGCGAAGAGGCCTCTCTGCAGTGACCCATCCATAGAGTTCTCATCTTCCCAATCCAGCCTTCACCTTTGCACTAAATTAAACATCATCACAGCCTTGGTTTTTTTTCCTGCTTGGTTTTGATGGAGGTTGGCTTTGCCCCCCTCCCCCCTAAAGTTTTCTCCTTTCAACCCTTGCAGGTCAGTGAGATGTTGCTGGCTCATCTCAACAAAGCCATGGTAATCTTCTAGCAAGAACTCTTGTGATGTGCTTGGCTGCCAGTGTCCAGGCCCTGGGTGTGGTTTAAGGTTTCGGTAGATTAGGCATCGAGCTTAAGAAGTGAAAAAGACCATTAAATAATTTGGCAGGGCTGAGCAGGGGGGGGATCTAATTCCTCATTCAAGACAGGCTCTGTAAATATTTGGGTACCTGCAAGAGAGGAGGTTTCTATTTGAAGTACTTAGCGGCTGATCTTGGGTACATAAAAACCTCACAGGGTTTATGGTATTTGTACAGAGTTTAAAATGCGTAAAAATCTAGATTAGCCTACGGTAGGGCTTTCGTTGGGGCTTTAGCAGTTGGCTTCTTCACACAGAAGCATGGAATTTTAGGGCTTGGAAGGGACCTGGAAAGATCATCCACTCAAACCTCCCTGCCAAAGCAGGATCACCTAGAGCAGATCACACAGGAATGCATCCAGGTGGTTTTGAATGTCTGCAGAGAAGGAGACTCCACAGCCTCTCTGGGCAGCCTGTTCCAGGGCTCTGGCACCCTCACAGGGAAAAAGTTTTCCCTTCTGTTCATGTGGAACCTCCTCTGCTCCAGCTTGCACACATTGCCCTTTGTCCTGTCATTGGACATCCCTGAGCAGAGCCTGGCCCTGTCCTCCCCACACTGCCCTGTACATCATTATAAACATGAATGAGGTCACCCTTCAGTCTCCTCCAGGCTAAAGAGCCCCAGCTCCCTCAGCCTTTCCTCAGCAGGGAGAGAGGAATTGCAGCACTGCAGACCAGCTTTGGCAGCTGCTTCAAGAGTCAACATCTCTTGAAGCCATGTGACATTTTATATATATATATATATATACACACACAGATATATATATGTGTATATATATATGTATATACACACACACATATACATACATTATATATATAGAAAGAGAGAGAGAGAATGAGAGAAAACAATAACACAAAGAATAGAAGTATTTCCACAATTCCATCCTGTCAGGCATATGCTGCCTTTCACACTAAGGCCTGATTCTGCACCAGCACCACCAAATGAGTGGCTGACGGAGTGGCAGCTGCTTGGTCAGCCAAAAATAGTCCCAAGGCACCTGATCCACAGCCTAGTGTCAGCCACGAGAAGGATCTCACTACAGAATGGATTGAGCCTTTGAGCTGGAATTTTTGACAGTCTTGAAAGCAGCAATCTGCCTCTTTCCCAATGGTTTTCGACTGGATCTAGATACTCAGGCCCAGATGTTCACTGGGAACATGCAAGCTACTGTCAGAAATAAGAGTACCATCAACCTGTTATGCCATTGCATGCTCAGTCTTACTCGTTCCTCACCTTGGTTCCAGCAGTCCAGAAGGCTGCTGTGCGCATCTGCCTGTATTTTGGAAACACACCTAATATCTTTGTTTGCCAAACAGATTCCCATTCAACTCTATTACAGTTCCACTGCTCTCAGCTACACAAACACAAGAGGATAGAAATTCTCCCAAACACACAAACAAACCCCAGACTTTACTGTTGAACAGCTACCTGTGCTTTAAGAGTACTGATTCCATAAACAAGGATCAGCCTGCGCTGCATTTCTCTGATTTGACCTGCTTGAATGAAGACCTAGGGCACAATGGGCTGATTTCCCCCAAAACAAGACACAAATTCATTTATCTACTTGCTGTAGATTCTCCCATGTAACTCACATTAACCTTTTTCACCCCCTTATGCCAATCTGTCTGATGCCCTTCCTATCAAGAGGGTGACATTCCAGTCCACACTGTTATTATTAGGAGTTATATTCCAGCCAAACCATAGAAACTTCAATATAAACCTCCCTAGTTTTAGGTCCACCAACTGCAACAGAATCCTGGGGTGCATTAGGAAAAGTGTGTCCAGAAGGTCAAAGGAGGTTCTCCTCGTCCTCTACTCTGCCCTGCAATACTGCGTCCGATTTTTGGCTTCCCAACTCAAGACAGGGATCTGCTGGAGAGAGTCCTACGAGGATAACTGCAGGATGTGAACATCTCTCCTATGAAGAAAGGTTGAGAGCCCTGGGGCTGTTTAGTCTGGAGAAGAGAAGGCTGAAAGGGAATCCGATCAATGTCTACAAATATTTGAGGGGTGGGTGTCAAGATGAAGGTGCCAAGCCCTTTTTGGTGGTGCCCAGGGACAGGAAAAGGAAGGCTGTGGAGTCTCCCTCTCTGGAGACTTTCCAATCCCACCTGGATGCATTCCTGTGTGACCTGCCCTGGGTTATCCTGCTTTGGCAGGGGGGTTGGACTCAATCTCTGGAGGTCCCTTCCAACCCCTAACATTCTACAATTCTGTGACATGCTAGGGAGCAGAGACAGCTTCATTTTGACCTAGAAGATGATGTTTGCTGGGTTCTTGCATTTTGGGTATTCTTTAAGTTTGTTTGTTTTGACATAAGAACTGGTTATTCAGGAACGCTGAGCAAAATGCCTTCTCAGGTCTGCAACAGCAGAGAAGAAAGCCAAGAATATTCATTTTCTACATGGAGAACTCTCTAACATTGAGAGCCCCAAAGCTGCCAAAGAATTTGAGAAGTGCCTCTGAAAGGAATCAGTAGTGGTGGCAGGCATGTGGGGTATCTTCACCTGCTGCCCAAACCCACACTTACTGACCCAAAAATCCTGGAGAACATTATCACAAAAGGCTCTTCTTGGCCACAGATACTTCAAACTAAATGTCAAATTATTCTCACATTCTGCAAATGTCTCTGGATTTGAAATCTTGGTAGAAATGTTTCCTCCTGTGGCTGGAGCACAACAACACGCCAACCCCGTGCTCCAAGAGCTCCAGGTGGACAGGAGTGCAGCCACTGGTAGTGCTGGGAAGAAAGGCTGTTTTTAGAGAGTACCTGTTACCTATTTCCAGAGGTAAACACCACATAGAAAGAAAGAAACAGGAGAAGGGAATTCTGAGAAGTGTGTGAAGTTGCTCCTCCTGGGAGTTTGGCAAGAACTGATGTATTAAACCAGCTTTATATTAAAGTGCACTTGTATTTTTAATACCCAAAAAATGCATTAATAAGAACAAAAGTTCTTGTCCAAGCCGCAAGATCCTGCATTTGTGGGGTAAAACAGATTTAAGACAGATTAGCAAAGCTGGAGAGGGGGGAATATAAAAGACATGAGCAATGGGAAAGGCTGAGGCAGCTGGGGCTCTTTAGCCTGGACAAGAGGAGTCTGAGGGGTGACCTCACTTGTATTTATAAAGATATGCAGGATGGAGCCAGGCTCTGCTCAAGGATGCCCAATGATAGGACAAGGGGCAATGGGTGCAAGCTGGAGCAGAGGAGGTTCCACATCAACAGAAGGGAAAAGGGACCTCTGGAGATCAGTCAAACCTCCCTGCCAACGCAGCATCACCTAGGGAAGGTTGGACAGGATCACATCCAGGTGGGTTTTGAAGTTCTTCAGAGAAGGAGACTCCACAACCTCTCTGGGCAGCCTGGGCCAGGACTCCATCACCCTCACAGTAAAGAATTTTTTTCTCATGTTGAGGTGGAACCTCCTCTGTTCAAGCTCATACCTGTTGTTCCTTGTCCTATCACTGAACACCACCAAAGAGCCTGGCACCTTCATCTTGACACCCACCCCTCAGATATTTATAGACACTGATCAGATTCCCTCTTGGCCTTCTCTTCTCCAGAATAAGCAGCCCAGGACTCTCAGTCTCTCTTCACAGGACAGATGTTCAAGTCCCCAAATTACCCTCATAACTCTCTGTGGAGTCTGTCCAGAAGATCACTGCCTGTCTTGAGCTGGGAAGCCCCAAACTGGACATAATATTCCAGGTGTGGCATCAGCAGGGTAGAGTAGAGGGGGAGGATGTTTCCTCCAACCTGAAGTAAAGGTGAGCCAAACTGCTGCTCCCCTTCATTCACACCATCCCCCTCTGCACGTTGGCTGTATGAACACCAAAATTTCCCCACGTAATACCAAACCTCCTTTGCTCCATCAACCTCTATTCAAGAGGAAAGTTTTGTGGGCTGTAGGCTTTGTTTTCATACAATCACCTAGCTGGAAAAGACCTTAAGATCATCGAACCCAAACAAGAACGAGTGGAAATACCAAAGTGCAGCCAACACAACGCAGTCAACTAAATCACCTCAGTTATTTTTAAGATTGATAAAGGTGCAAAGCTTTTGAAACAAAAATAAAACCAGCTCACCTGATCAGCATCAAGCCCCTTACCAAAAAAAAAAAGTATCTGTAGAACTTCCCAAGTTTCCTCTCCCCCTTCCCACAGCATCCCAGCCAGGCACCGCAGCTGTAATGAAGCACACTTTGGGAAGCAACTGCCCCTGTCCAGGAGGTGGTAGAAGCTGCATCCAGAAGCCTGTTGTTTAATAGCTTCCTGACCCAGTTCTGTCAATGCACCCTATTGTAAAGGCAAAAATCCTTCTTCAGATGTGAAGCAGCAGCCACCTGCACAAATATGGCCAGGTTGTAACTCTGAAACCAAATACAAGCACTGAAAGCTCAGAAAGTTTGTAGACCAAAAGCACTTCTGACCTCTTCCTTAAAAGTTCACTAATCACTTATAATTCATAATTTATTTCCTCTTAATATACTTGCTTTATATAATACCCCCCAGCCATGCCCCCACCCACCCCCTTCCTTTCTTTTTTCTCTGGAAGTTCCCCAGGAGAAAATGGTATTACACAACTCCCTTGATTAACTGGAAATGAAACTTTTCCCCCTCAGTAGTCAGGATTTGGTGGAGTTTCCAGGATATAACGCACCAAGCACAGTGCTGAAAGGCAAGAAAAACCCCGTGAGCACAGGTGGAAATGACTCAAAGGACCTTCAAGCAACAGGGGTTTGATCTCAGTCATCCCTAGAGCAGAGCTTTAGGGACTTTGCCTATGCACCAGGGGGTTAAAAAGGTGTAAGCTTATCACTACTCTCCTCCTCCTGGACTTTTAACAGCAGTAGAGTGGCACTTAATGCCTAACAGTGCATGATACACAGAATCACAGAATGGTAGGGGTTGGAAGGGACCTCTGAAGATCAAGTCCAGATGCCCTGCCAGAACAGAACTCACTGGTAATATTTAAAACAAATAAATCATAGAATCATAGAATCAATAAGGTTGGAAAAGACCTTAAAGATCATCAAGTCCAACCTGTCACCCAAGGCCTCAAGACTACTAAACCACATCCAATCCCTTTTGGAACACCTCCAGGGACGGTGACTCCACCACCTCCCTGGGCAGCACATTCCAATGGCCAATCTCTCTTTCTGGGAAGAACTTCTTTCTAAGATCAAGCCTAAACCTCCCCTGGCACAGCTTGAGATTATGTCTTCTTGTTCTGTCACTGTTGCCTGGGAGAAGAGACCAACCCCCTCCTGGCTACAACCTCCCTTCAGGTAGCTGTAGAGAGCAATATAAATCAATCATGCTCCTCATTAAAACACCTTTGTACTACAGAGAGGGGAGAATTTGCTGGGGAAGGCAGAGATCCATCACTGCTGCCTTAGCTATGCTGCTGCCTCGCTGCCCACAGGGCTACTTCGGTGGCAAGCACCTTCAGTGGCACAGCCACCTCCTCAAACCCAGTGTCACAACAGCCTTTCCCACGCATGGCCCAGGCTTCCACAGTGGCTGCAGTGGGCAGCCAGGTGACATTTCCTAGCCCACTTTCCTTAAGGGAGGGTGGAAGTCAGGCAGGCACCCAAATGCACAGGCAATAGCCAAGTCTCTCTTCACACTGACTTAAAGGACACAGAGAGTACCAGGCTTTTTAGAACCAAAACTTGCTAACTCCCAGTTTCCCTTTCCAGCCTCCCAGTAACTGTGCCCTGCTGTCAAAGAACGTGTGAATAAATTGGGGGGGGGGGGAGGAAGGTTAAAGAAGCCCAAGGGAATAGCAGTCCCTTTTTTTCCTTTATTGTGGTTAATTTGGACAAAGGCTCTTCTGTTTCCCCTTTTTTTTCTGGGTTTGGGCTTTGTTTGGGTTTGTTTTTTGGTTTAGGGCTTCATGCCAAGTTGCATTATTCTTCTTCACCATGGCACTGTCATGAAACCCACCTGGTATGTTTGCCTGAAAAGAAAAAAAAAAATCACAGGTTTTCATGGCCATTGGTTTTATTTCAGCCACAACTCCCTTTGTCACCTCAAGATGTAAAAAGAGGAGGAGAATGGCTTGGGCTCGACATCAATCCTAGCAACGAAGCATCCACCAAAAAAAAACTAACAACAAAACAAATCCACCAAAAAACCCCCAAAACACACCCCAAAATAAACACCCAAACAAAACCCTAATACAACAACAAACCCAAACCCACCACCAACAAAAAAACACACCAAAAAACTCCCAAACCCCCAAACAAACAAGCAAAAACACACACAAAAAACCAACCCTAACAAAAAACCACCACAGCTTTCCAAAGCCACCATCATCAAAACCTACCTCCCCCAAAATCATACAATCATCAGGTTGGAAGGGACCTCAAGGATCAGCCAGTTCCAACCCCCCCTGCCATGGCCAGGGACACCTCATACTACAGCGGGTTGCTCACAGCCACAGCCAGCCTGGCCTGAAAAACCTCCAGGGATGAGGCTTCCACCACCTCCCTGGGCAACCTGTGCCAGTGTCTCACCACCCTCAGGGGGAAGAACTTCTTCCTGACATCCAATCTCAATCTACCCATTTCTAGTTTTGCTCCATCCCCCCCAGTCCTATCACTTCCCAACACCCTAAAAAGTCCCTCCCCAGCTTTCCTGTAGGCCCTCTTCAGACACTGGCAGGCCACAAAAAGGGGCAGAAACCCTCCAAAACCCCCTCTGGCTACCCCCCTCACAACACAGAGCCACGCAACTTGCTGCAACCCACTCTGCACAACCTCCCTTCTAAACACTTTGAGGCTTGGGAAAAAGCCTACAGCATATCGGTGGGGTTGTTTTGAAGGCATTTTTCTTCTTCTTCTTTTTTTTAATGGAAATAGTTTCTTTTCTTGCAGCCCATCGTGGCAACTGGAGGCCACTGGCTCCAGCCAGCAGGGCAGGAGCTCAGGCAGCTCGTAGGGGGGTTGCGTCCTCTGTTTTCCAGCCTATTTACTGCTCTGCTGAGAAAGGCGCCTATAGATGCTCCCGTTCTCAGCTGGGACTTTGGAGGGAGAGGAGTTATTCATTCAACAAGCCAACCCCCTTTTTCTGCAGGCTGTCAAAGGAGTGATTGGATGCCTTTTCACAGGGCTCCCCTACACAAAAACGCTGAAAGCCCAACGGACTTCAAAACCTCCGCAGAAGCGGAGCCAGAGTTTGGCAGGAGTTCATTAGCTGCCTGTGTCCTTCTGTGTGTGGCTTGTAATTACATGCAGAGCTGAGGCCAAATCCTCAGCTACCAAGGGATACCAATTAACGTGCTGCAGGTAGCTCACGTCGAGATGCAGACAATGACCCTGCCAAATAGGCCATGCAGTAGGATTTTTTTTTTAGTTTTAAAGCTGTCCCTTCTTTTCCTTCCACCACCACCCCTCCCCCCTCCCCCTTCTCTCCCTTTTCAAGGGAAGTTTTGGCAGCAAAGCTGGGATTGTCCAGCCTGCTCCCAGGCCACACACTGGTGGGTCTGATCACAGAATCCACCAGGTTAGAAGAGACCTCAAAGACCATCAAGTCCAACTGATCACCCAACCCTATCTAATCAACCAGATCATGGCACTGAGTGCCTCATCCAGGCTTTTCTTAAACACCTCCAGGGACATCATCCCCACCACCTCCCTGGGCAGCACATTCCAATTTCTCTTTCTGGGAAGAATTTATTTGTAAGATCAACCCTAAACTTCCCCCTGGCACAGCTTGAGACTGTGTCCTCTTGTTCTGCTGCTGGTTGCCTGGGAGAAGAGACCAACCCCCACCTGGCTACAGGTAGTTGTAGAGAGCAGTAAGGTCTCCCCTGAGCCTCCTCTTCTCCAGGCTAAACACCCCCAGCTCCCTCAGCCTCTCCTCACAGGGCTGTGCTCCAGCCCCCTCCCCAGCTTTGCTGCCCTTCTCTGGACATGTTCCAGCAACTCAACATCTTTCCTGAATTGAGGGCCTCAGACCTGGACACAGTACTCAAGGTGTGTTCTAACCAGTGCTGTCTCTGTGTGCATCAGCATGGACATGTAAATCTCTTGGTGCAGTTGGGTTTACAAGTTGAAACACCTACTGTATTTCCCTTTCTTATAAAGCCTTACTTTTTTTGCTCCAAGCAGAAAAACTCTAGAATAGAGGCACAATTTGGGCTCCAAACTTGCTGGTCCTGCCATAGGTTAACTCCTGTAGGCAGTAAAAGAATAACAGCAGGAGCTGTAACAGCAGGTGGAGAAACTGAGGAAGCAAGGACCTAAATATGATAATTCACCTTTAGAGGGGAAAAGCAAGTACCTAAGTATGATCATTTACCTTTAGAGGGTAAGTGTTATAAAGCTGCATCTCCTGCAGGAAAGTATCAAGAAAGGGAAAAAAAGGCAGCCCTTCTTCTCTTCCTTGAGATCTGTATCCCTTTTGCAGCCAGCTGGCTCCCAGGGCAGCTCTTGGCAATTAAAACCCTGGAAGTCAAACACAAGGGCACGGAAGCGAGCCTTTTGTTTCCCTGCTTTTTCATTCCTGTCTTGTGTTTGATCCCCAAACAGATTTCTCAAGCTATGAAGAAACCAGAGGCCCAGTGGCGCATCTTGGCACTGACTTGGACACTGGTTCACCATCTCTGTTGGTTTTCCCATGGAGAGCAGGAGACCTAGTCCTCATTTCCTCCTTCTGGGGTGGTTTAGCCTGGAGAAGAGGAGGCTCAGGGGAGACCTTAGTGCTGTCTACAACTACCTGAAGAGAGGATGCAGCCCGGTGGGAGTTGGTCTCTTCTCCCAAGCAACAGTGACAGAATCAGAGGATGCAGTCCCAAGTTGTGCCAGGGGAGGTTTAGGCTGGATGTGAGGAGGAAATTCTTCCCAGAAAGAGAGATTGGCCATTGGAATGTGCTGCCCAGGGAGGTGATGGAAGTGTTTAAAGAGGGACTGGTTTAGTTGATGAGATGGTGTTGGGTGACAGGTTGGACTTGATGATCTCAAAGTTCTTTTCCAATCTAGTTAATTCTGCAGGTCTGTGATTCTGCCTGACTTTATGAATTCCAAAACCCAAGGTGAGTCCACTGAACTTCTCCTCCCCTCATTCTGCAGCATCTTAGCGGCCTCCTGTCCACAAAGCCACCACAACAGAAGTGGCACAAGATGGGCACGATTCCAGATTTGCTGGAGGCCTGATGCTCCTGGGCAGCAATGAGACTGGATACCGGGGCCAGAAGAGGGAACTTGCAAAAATGGTCATGTTTGATGTAAGCCATTGCTCACAGGGCAACTATGCACCCAAATGATCACAGGTTTGGGTGGGGTATGGGTACTCCAACACCCAGAGACCTTCATTAGCAGTAAAGCTGATAGCTTTACCTTTTCTTCCTTTACCTTTGTCATACAGTTTTCTACAGTTTCTGTGTTACATTTTCAGGCGCCGGTGTCTCCCACTCTCCCCTCCAGAGACCCCCCACTTCCATACATTTGCCTCTTTCCAGAAGGGAAGCACTCTTCTTTTTTCTGCTGTTCTGTCCCACTTCTTACTTCCATACTACTGCAAAACACCTTCAGCCCTGGGGGATAACTTGGCTGCAGGAGGGCTGTGAGCACAACCCCATGCTCACACCACTTTATCCTTCTAATAAACCCTTCACTGCATTTGACATGATACAGGTCTTGTCCAGCCATGAAAGCTTGCTTGCTTATCAGGAGAATTTTTAATCAACTAGAAGAGAAAACATGGCCTGACATTTTATTGCTTCCTCGAGCTTTGCTTTCAGATGTTTCAGTTTTCCCCAGTTTGTCCTCTTGCCAATCTCCTCAGCCAGGGATGGGTGGAAAGCCTCAAGTCTTTCATGCCCAGCAGCTTCCCCCAGATAATTTGGAGGCACAGCAGGCAGAGGAGCATGGGGGTAGTCACAGGGAGGGACTCCTGGTGGGGTGGGAGAAGGACCAAGCAACAGGCTCTCATACTCGCTGCAGGTTCTGGGACATGGTTCTGTCCTGGCCCCAATTACAAAACAACAAACAGAGTCTGTGGGGAAGGGTCATAAGAAGTTCAGCTTTCCTCTATTAAAACCATCTGGTGCCTATAAAAAAAGAGCCCAACTGGTTGGTTGGGATGATTGGTAGCACCTCCTCCCTGCTTGGCTCTTCTCAAGAGCATGGTGGCACTTAAGAGATCTCACCATAAAGACCAGGGATGCTGTGGGAACCAGGAGCCCTACTGGACACACACCTCACTTTGCATCCCTCCTGCGGTGAAAAAGGTGCCCCAGCATCCATCTCTCTTCACTTCTCCTTACTGAGCCAGCCTCTTCTTCATGAGATACCTGTCCCCTCAGCAACACAGGCTCCTGCCAGGGTGCCTGCAGCAAGCCTGTCAGAGGGCTGTGCTTTTTGAATACACCAAAATGTCCCTGTGAGGCTGGTGTGGAACCCAGCAAAGAGTTTCTCCAGGTCACAGGCACCAAGGGGTCCCACGTCCAGCATCAACAGCAAGAGGCATCGCCAAACCTGGAGAAACCTTTATTTTTCCTAAGCCTAAACTTCTTCTTTGTTTCCAACAGAAATAAAAGGAGAGAGGGGGGAAGAAAGGAAAAAGAAAAAGAAGGAAAAAATAAAAGGAGAAAAAGAAAAGAGAGAAGCTTAGAGCCAGCTCCCCAGCCTGTAACACAAAACCAGGCTGTGCTGGGAAACCTTACACCGTGCGGCATCCAGCTCATGGACTCCTGCTCCACTCCTCCCGGATGCTTCCCCAAGCCCAAACTGCCCTTGAGAGAAGCCAAGCCTCAGCCTGTGCTGAAAAGCCTCTTTGTTTGGATTCCCTTTCCAAATCAGCGTATCCTGAGATTGAACTCCCTCCCACCCCTCTGCAAGGCTTTTTAATGTTCGGATGCCTTTGGTAGCAGCCAGATTTGCCAGCAGGTTTGTGGTCCTGTAATAGCAATTCAAAACCTCGGTGCTGGGGCACAGAGGGTGCCTAGGAGCTTGCTTCATGCTCAAGAAGGAAGGAGAGGAGAGAGAGAAAAAAAAAAAAAGAAAATATTGCAGAAATACTTCAAACAATCCTTTCATCAGGGATTTTGAATGGAGGAGCTGAGTTGCCCTTAATTAAACAATGGCTTTAATCAGCCTTTAATAGCCTACAGAAAGGTACAGCAGTGAGCTGGAGAGGCACCACTTTTCCCTCTTAAGCTGGCATAACTAAAGACAAGGCATGGTGGAAACTCAGGCCTGGTGTCTATTTCACCACGCATCACCAAGGGGATTTGACTCCAAGTGCTGCCATGAGCTTTTTCCAAGCAACTTCAAGTCCATCACTCATTGAACTCAGGAATTAAAGCATTTTCCTTCACTGCCCACTCTGCCTGCCGTGTCCATGCAGCCCTGGCATGCAACAGGGCCCCACATCTGCCAAGGGGTTTGCAAGCAGCCCAGAATCCCACAGTTCCACAAAGGGCAGGAGATACTCCCACCACATGGAAGAGAGCTTATTGAGGCCTTCAGGTAGTTAAAGGAGGCCTAGAAGAAAGCTGGGGATGAAGTTTTTATCAGGACCTGTTGTGACAGGACAAGGGGTGATACTTTGAAATTAAATATGGGGAGATTCAGACTAGATCTAAGGAAGACTTTTGGGTTTTTGACACTGAGTGTGATGAAACACTAGCACAGATTGCCCAGAGAGGTGGTAATGCCCCACCCCTAGAACCATTCCAGGTCAGACCAGACAGGGCTCTGAGCAACCTGATCTAGCTGAAAATGCCCCTGCTCATTGCAGGAAGTTTGGGCTAGATGACCTTTAAAGGTCCCTTCCAATCCAAACCATTCTGTGACTCTATGATTCGATGACCTGTGATCTAGGACAGATTCACCCAAGACCCACAAGTAGCACCCAAGCAATGATCTCAGTTACCACTCAAGGAGAAAAGCAGGAGACTGTAATGAGAACATCAGCCCTGCACTAAAGGGGGGAAAAAACATAAATCAACACGAGGAGAAACTTCTTTAGAGTGAAGGTGACAGAGCACTGGAACAGGCTGCCCAGAAAGGTTGTAAAGTCTCCTTCTCTGGAGACTTTCAAAACCCACCTGGATGAACTCCTGTGCAGACTACCCTAAGTGATCCTGCTTTGGTAGGGGGGTTGGGCTCCAATGATCTCCGGAGGTCCCTTCCAACCTCTAATGTTCTGTGATAATGTGACCTGAAGCAATCTCACTGGGGGAAAGCAGTTTTCCATTCACAGTTAGCTTTTCCATCAAGCTCAGTGTTGTATCTTTGCCTGTGAACACAAAATGCTGAGCATTTATTTAAGCAGGTGGATATTCAGGCTGTGGGCCCAATCCTGCATTCAGAAAGCAATGTCCACTTTCACAGACAGCTTCTGTGACAGCAAAAGTGAAGCCCCCCTTGTGATACCCACATCCCAGCCTCTTGTTATATCCTCACTATCAATACAGACTGAGGGAAGAGGTGTTAGAAAGCAACCCTGAGGAAAAGGACTTGAGGGTGCTGATGGATGAATAGAATAGAATAGAATAGAATAGAATAGAATAGAATAGAATAGAATAGAATAGACCAGGTTGGAAAGGATCTTTGAGACCATCGAGTCCAACCTATCATCCAACACTATCTACAGGAGCCGGCAGTGTGAGCTTGCAGCCCAGAAGGCAAAACACATCCTGGGCTGCATCAAAAGCAGCATTGCCAGCAGATCCAGAGAGGAGATTCTGCCACTTTGCTCTGCTCTGCTGAGACCTCAACCTGCAGTACTGTGTACAACTGTGTACAGCTCTGGAGCTCTCAATACAGGAAGGACATGGAGCTGATGGAGCAGGTCTAAAGGAGGGCCATGAAAATGATCAGGGGGTTGGAGCAGCTCTGTTGCAAGGACAGGCTGAGGGAGCTGAGGGTGTTCAGCCTAGAGAAGAGGCTCCAGGGAGACCTAAAAGCAGCCTGCCAGTACCTGAAGGGGGCTACAAGAAGGATGGAGAGAGACTGTCTGCAAAGGGCTGTGGTGACAGGACAAGGGGCAATGGCTTCAAACTAGAGAAGGGCAGATTTAGATTGGATATCAGGAACAAGTTCTTTATCATGAGGGTGGTGGAACCCTGGAACAGGCTGCCCAGGGAGGTGGTTGAGGCTCCATCCCTGGAGATATTCAAGGCGAGGCTTGACAAGGCCCTGGGCAGCCTGATCTAGCTGGGGATGTCCCTGCTGACTGTGGGGAGGTCAGACTGGATGACCTTTGGAGGTCCCTTCTGGCCCGGACCATTCTATGATGCATCCCAAACTCTGTCCCACTTCTCTGGGCTGTTTAAAAGATGCTACACCCCTACACCCTGCAGAGCTTTCAAAGCACTGGAACACTTCTCTGTGCCAATGCACACAGCAACTTATCAAAACAGGGTTACTCCAAAACGTTGCTTGAACTTTTTTTTTTTCCCCACAGGGTTTTGCTTTTGACAAGGATTCAGACCAGCTCAGTTAGGAAAAATGCATGCCACAAAACTTCTCCTTTAAGGAAGGAAAAATCAACAACACAACAACAACAAACTCAAAAAAAACACAACACTAAAATCACAACCAAAAAACCCCAACAAACCCACACATGAAAAAAAAAAATCCAACAAAAACCACCCAGCCCTCCCAGCTCAATGCTTTAGAAATGCTTCCACATGCTAATCAGCCTCCTATTCAGCCCCAGACTGAATAGGACTCCAACAATGACAAAGAAATACGCTGAACCTATTCCACATTTCATCCCCTTCGCTCAAAATGTTGCTGTTACCTTGGTTTTTCTACCCCTGCTTTGTGGGAGCTGCAAGCAGAGTGACAGCTGCATGCTAAAGCGGCAGGGATGGTCAAGAAATGAGGAGTGCTAGGTTTAAAAAACAAAAACAAACAAAACACCAAAGTGTCCCAGGTTATGGAGGGGAGAAAAAGGCCTTATTTGATGAGATGGTCACTAAAGCTACAACTTTTGATATGAGTAAAGAAAAACAAGTAAATGCACAAACCCAAGGAGCTCTACTGAAGATATAAACTCTTGTGGCCATGCAGCAAAGGGATTTTTTTTCTTAGCTTGGCAGGTATGAAGATGGGGTGCTTGGTGCCACGGTTTAGTTGCTTAGGTGGGTTGTATTGTATTGTATTGTATTGTATTTAGGTGGGCTGGATTGGTTGATGGGTTGGACGCGATGATCTTGAAGGTCTCTTCCAACCTGGTGGTGTATTGTATTGTAAGAGGTTAGAGCCCCTCCAAGCCCTTCCTTTGAGAATGAGCCATTTGTATTACATGCTGCAGCTGATGACGTATCTTAGATGCAGAGGCAGATGGCTGGAGCCCTCTATATAGGAAGGACATGAACCTGATGGGGCAGGTCCAGGGGAGGGCCACGAAAATGATCAGGGGGTTGGAGCACCTCTGCTGTGAGAACAGGCTGAGGGAGCTAGGGGTGTTCAGCCTGGAGAAGAGGCCCTAGGAAGACCTAATAGCAGCCTTCCAGTACCTGAAAGGGGCAACAGAAAGGATGGAGAGAGACTGTTTACAAAGGCCTGCAGTGACAGGACAAGGGGCAGTGGCTTCAAACTAGAGAAGAGCAGATTTAGATTGGATGTTAGGAAGAAGTTCTTCACTACTAGGGTAGTGGAACACCGGAACAGGCTGCCCAGGGAGGTGGTTAAGGCCCCATCCCTGGAGATATTCAAGGTGAGGCTCGACAAGGCCCTGGGCAACCTGACCTAGTTGGGGATGCCCCTGCTGACTGTGGGGAGGTCAGACTGGATGACCTTTGGAGGTCCCTTCCAGCCCAGCCCACTCTATGATTCTATGTCTTGGTGCACCTGTCTCCCCATACCCCTAACCAGAACAACTTCAGCCCTAACTCTGGGTACAGACAAGCCAGCTCCCCCTGCAGAGGGTATTGCAATGTGGGTTTGCTTTTCTGCAGAACACAGAAGCATGGGAACACAGCCACCTTGGGAAGCTCTCCCAAGAATCCACGTGGGAAGCTCTAGGACAGGTGTACACATGACCTAGGGTCACACTTTGGGCCAAGCCCTGAAGGATGCAGACTTCCTCCGTGGTTGCATGTCACTGAGGATCCGATTGCAAAAGGTATCTCTGGAGGCCAGTGATGGCCTGGCATGACTGGCAGAAGCACTTCAGTTTGCAGCTTCACTGAAGTTCCTAGGAATTATGACGTACCTCAGGAGCCTTGACAGCTCCACTGGGCACCTGGGTGCATCCATACTGGAAATGCTGCCTTCAAAACATGCCCTTGCCCTCACCAGGCTCCAGCTCCCTGCCCACGCATGAAGCTCCTGCATGCTCCCTGACTCCTCAGATTAGAAATTCCCAGAGGCACAAACCTCCTATGTGACATGCCTGAGCAGAACCAAGGGCAAAAGGGCTCAAACCCTGGCACAAGACTTCGCTGGGGCTTCAGCCAGGCTGCAACCCAGCAACTGGAGAGAGAAGAGGCTCCCCAAAGGAGTCATCTGATGAGTGATCAAAGAGAAGCTTCAGAAGTCTGCTAACACCGAACCATTCACAACTATCAACTTCAAAGGAGTTTTGCTGCCTGCCATCAGCTACCATCCGTCCAAAATTATGCCCTCAACATCACTCAGAGCATGAATGGATCCAGCATACAATGAGCACACCTGCTTCCCAGCGTTTTGCCACGTTACTTGCAACTCTCCCTTTGGAAACTAACCCCTTTAAAGAGCAGAGGGCTTTGCAGAAAAGCCTTGGAAGCCCTCAGGATGCTTGGGGAGCAAGCCTGGTTGCCATGGCCACTGCACCCCCATGAAGACCCAAGCAAAGACTTTGCTGTCAGCACTGGTGGGAATGAAAACCAGGGCTGGGCTGCAGGCTCCAGCCAGCCCTAAAGAAAACCCCATCACACCACCCCAAAACCAGAGATCACAGCTAGCTTGCCTTCCTGCCTAAACCGGTCACAAGCATCAAGAAGGCAGGAAGGCCAGCCCATTTCTGGCACACTGGCTTTCAAATTCAGGAGCTGAACATTTTGAGGCACACAATGATGTCTCAGCTTTACATGAGTACCTGCTGAATTAATAACCAGGTCGGAAAAGACCTCAGAGATCGTCAAGTCCAACCTACCACCCAACACCATCTCATCAACTAAACCATGGCACTAAGTGCCTCATCCAAACTCTTTTTAAACACTTCCAGTGATGGTGACTCCACCACCTCCCTGGGCAGCCCGTTCCAATGGCCAATCTCTCTTTCTGGGAAGAATTTCTCTCTCACATCCAGCCTAAACCTCCCCTGGTGCAGTTTGAGACTGTGTCCTCTTGTTCTGGTGCTGGTTGCCTGGGAGAAGAGACCAACCCCCTCCTGGCCACAACCTTTCAGGTAGTTGTAGACAGCAATAAGGTCTCCCCTGAGCCTCCTCCTCTCCAGGATAAACACCCCCAGATCCCTCAGTCTCTCCTCACAGGGCTGTGCTCCAGGCCCCTCCTCAGCTTTGTTGCCCTTCTCTGGACCCATTCCAGCATCTCAACATCTTTCTTGAATGGAGGGGCCCAGAACTGGACACAGTACTCAAGGTGTGGCCTAACCAGTGCTGAGTACAGGGCAGAATGACTTCCCTGCTCCTGCTGGCCACACTACTCCTGATACTGGCCAGGATGCCATTGGCCATCTTGGCCACCTGGGCCATTTAACGTAACAGCCATGCTGACAATTTCTGCAGGCAGTCTCCAGACCATGCACAATCAGACACGAGGGCACTGCTATAAAAACGTTCTAAAATGGTTCAAATCTCACAGACTGGCAGTAAAGCCAAGCAAGATGCTGCACAGCTTGTGGCTTTCCCTGTGCAGCACCAGGCTACAAGCCTGACCCTGCTCCGGGAGGAAGATCTCTCCAAGGGAGCATCGTTTGGTTCAAGAGGGATGACTGCCCAAAACCACTAACCAGTGACTTTCACTTCTCCTGTTTAAACCCACGGAGGAAGAACCACACTGCTCTCAGCTCCTCCAGCCAGCAAAAGTGAAGTAGCTCCAAGCACAAGCCCTATGGGGAGAGGCTGAGGGGGCTGGGGTTGTTCAGCCTGGAGGAGGCTCAGGGGAGACCTTATTGCTCTCTACAACTGCCTGAAAGGAGGGGGGTTGGTCTCTTCTCCCAGGCAACCAGCACCAGAACAAGAGGACACAGTCTCAAGCTGTGCCAGAGGAAGTTTAGGCTGGAAGTAAGGAGAAAGTTCTTCACAGAAAGAGTAATGGCCATTGGAATGTGCTGCCCAGGGAGGTGGTGGAGTCACCACCCTGGAGGTGTTCAAGAAAGGATTGGATGTGGCACTTGGAGCCATGGTTTAGTTGTCATGAGGTGTTAGGTAATAGGTGGGACTTGATGATCTCTGAGGTGTCTTCCAACCTGGCTGATTCTATGATTCCATGAGTGTAACCTGCCACCTGTGAACTCCCAAAGCAGTGAGGGACACCTCTGTGGCACAGCTACCTTCAGTGTTCATTCAGGGCAAGGTCTGGGTTAGCCCAGCAATGCCAATCCAGCCTCAGTCTGCTGTGTCTCTCAGGCTAGGCTACATCAAGTGGTATATCAGTTGCCCACAGAGGTCATGGATGCCCCCTCCCAGAAGGTGTTCAAAGCCAGGCTGGATGAGGTCTTGAGCAACGTGGGCTAGTGGAAAGTGTCCCTGCCCATGGCAGGGGAAGCTGGAACTAGATGGTCTCTTCCAGTCTAAACCATTCTATGAACCAGAAAGGCTAGAGGGATCTCCTAAGCTCTTCTATGCTGTGGTCAACACATCTTTCATGTCTTTTGGGGCAACAGGCCAAGAAAACATCGTAGGAAAGTACTAAAACCTTATGAAAGCTCCCTGCTGAGTGTCCATTATGAAAGCTCTCCGCTGAGCGTCACCAGCATTGTCAGACCAACTGCAGCTTCATCTGAGCTTTGGCTGGCAGCCCCAGCCTAAGCCCTGTAGCTCCTGACTGAGGGCACCATGTGCTGAGATAAGACAAGCTCAGCTAAGGGTGTGAGCTACGGGCAACACTGGAACCACAACACAGGGCACAGAGAGCGCAGGCATTTGCAGAGCATCAGAAGCTCTGGAGTTAAATTACATGTTCTCCTTACAACATTTATTTGATGCAGGGAGTCAGTTTTCAGCCCTCTTGTCTTCAAAACATGCAGCCCATGTGAAAAACAAGCCCACTGACGTGACCAGCGTGAAAGGATGGAGCTTATAGGAATTTCTGATACTTAGCCACCAGGACAAACCTCATTTTCCACCTTGTTAATACATTGCCTTGGTCATGAACTTTGTGCTTAAAAGGGAAGTTTTCCAGTGGCTTCTGTCAAAAGCTTTAGGGAGGCTCCTCAAATTCAAATTGGTAACATTCTGCCTCCTCAGACCTAACTTGAGAAGCAGCTTCTGTTGCTGGTGATCCGACTGTGACAGCTAAGCCATCGCGTGCAGCTGAAAGGCAAGAAGGGATTCTTGAGCCTATGTTCCCAACAGCTGCTCCAACACAACCCTCTATGCAGACACCTGATCTGAGCTAAGGGACTTTCCACCTCCTAAAATTGTGGAGCAGGTAGTGCTTCTGGAACAGGCTGCCCAGGGGGGTTGTGGAGTCTCCATCTCTGGAGATATTCAAGACCTGCCTGGATGTGTTCCAGTGGGATCTGGTCTAGGTGATCCTGCTATGGCAGGGGGCTTGGACTGGATGAGTTTTAGAGGTCCCTTCCAGCCCCTAACATTCTGTGATTCTCCAAGGTAGATGTCATAGGAGAGAGCAAAATGGGGACGGATGGGGTGGTGTTGAAAGGGAAATAAACACCCTTCTGAGAAAGGGGCTACACTGATCCAACAAGGAGATGAGACAGACAGGGCAGCTTCTTCCCAACTTTTGGTGAGAACTCCACCGGCCAAGGTATCTGCAAAGCCAGACCACAGGCTGGGTGCCGGCAGGACCCCTTCACATGAGGTGGTTTTAGCCTGAAGCACCATCGTAGCGCAGGGGGAAGTGCAGAGGCTGCTTTAGCTTCTGCCGTACCAGAGGTCCCACAGCTCTGCCACACCAGGCAGTGAAAAGCAGTCATACCAAAGCACAGGCAGAAAACTGACCTTGGATTTTACAATTGCAGAGTAAGTACTGAATTGCTTTAATGCACCTCTTTTTTGAGGTTTTGCCATTCACTTGACTCTCATTTTCAAGCCTTTTTGTTTTGTTTTGTTTTGTTTTAAGTATGGAGCCAGACCCTTCTCAGTGGTGTCCAGTGACAGGACAGGAGGCAAGAACTGGAACACAGGAGGTTCCACATAAACATAAGGAAAAAAAAGTCTTTACTTTGAGAGGTGGCAGAGCCCTGAACAGGCTGCCCAGAGAGGTGGTGGAGTCTCCTTCTCTGGAGACATTCAAAACCCACCTGGACACCATGATGTGTGACCTACTCTAGGTGATCCTGCTCTGCCAGAGGGGTTGGACTGGATGACCTGCAGAGGTCCCCTCTATTCTGTGATATCTCACTTACCAAAAACCAACCCCAAGAACCACAACACAACTGCAGAAGCCAGAACAAAAATAATCAGTAATATGACAGCACTTGAACTAAACCCCCCCCAACTGGCATCCAGCTGTGCAGGAGGGAAAGCTGCATCTGGGGAGGGGGGTTTTCCTTGCTGACCCCCACCCCAGGGATGCACAGAGCTAGGAGAAGCTGGGAGAGGAAGGTTTAAAGGCTGCTGCCTTTCCCCCCCATGCTGCCTACAACAGACGTGCCCTTGTTCAAGGCACAGGCAGACCGGGCAACCACAAGGGTCCCTTCTGGATTACCATGGATGAAGCAGGAGCATTGTACTAATGAAACAGAGGATGGAGTCTGCGCCACCAGAACAAGCTACGCAGCAGGGCTCAGGCTTTGCCCTCTCCTCTTTTTTAAGCCCTTTCAGGCAGAGATGGAGGCATGCAAACTCCCTTCCCATCTCCAAAGCGGGTCCTAAAGAAGAGCTTGGGTTTGCAAGGCTGTGCCCGTGCGGTGCAGGTTCCCCAGCTGTGGTATGCAAACCATCTCCAGGCAGCACACAGGAGGCACCATGCATCTGGAGGATGGACCAGCAGCCTGTATCCAGACAAACAAAATTGAGACCAAAGCAGCCTAAGAAAGGCATGCATACTAAATGGAGATTTAAAAGGGTATAAAAATAAGCTGTTTGATCTGGCAGCAATGTTTGTGTTCTCTTCTGTGCTCACTACAAACAGATAATTAAAAAAAAAAAAAAGAAGAGAAGAAAAAAGTGTCATCTGCTGTAATGGTGATCCCATCCCCTGCCTGTCTCAGCAGCAGGTACACAGGACTCAAAGCACTTCTGGCCATGAAGCACCTCATGTAATTCTGCTTTCCTGGAGACACATCTTCAGGCGGGCCAAATTCCACCAGCTGGAGAAAGGCAGTAGGTTTATACTACCCTCCCCACCCCCCCAGGACTCAGCCTGCCATAGGTACACCATTTCCTTGTTCTGCAATTAACACCTCCAGACTAATTGTCACTAATGACCTGCTCTTGATAGTTGTTTGTTTGGGTTTTTTGCCTCCTATAGTTTTCATAAAGCCAGAAAAAGACAAATTGTATTTTAAAAGGATTGGCTTGAAAGCAGCCTTGAAGAAAAGGACTTGGGGTTCTGGGGGAAGTGAGAAGCTCAACATGAGCCACCAGTGTGCACCTGCAGCCCAGAGAGCAAACCAGATCCTGGGCTGCACCAAGAGAAGTGTGGACAGCAGGGTCAAGGGAGGCGATTCTCCCCTTCCGTTCTGCTGAGACCCCACCTGGAGTACGGTGTCCAGTTCTGGAGCCCCTATTACAGGAAAGATCTGGAGGTGCTGGAAGGTGTCCAGAGAATGGCAAGAGGATGATCAGAGGGCTGGAGCTCCTCGCCTATGAGGACACACTGAGGGAGTTGGGGCTATTCAGTCAGGAGAAGAGAAGGCTCCGAGGAGACCTTATTGTTTCCTTCCAGTATCTGAAGGGAGCTACAAGAAAGCTGGGGAGGGACTTTGTAGGATGTCAGGTAGTGACAGGTCTGGAGGGAATGGAGGAAAACTTGAACAGACTAGAAGTGAGCAGATTCAGACTTGATGTTAGGAAGAAGTCTTCTCCATGAGGGTGGTGAGACACTGGAACAGGTTGCCCAGGGAGGTGGTAGAAGCCTCATCCCTGGAGGTTTTCAAAGCCAGGCTGGATGTGGCTGTGAGCAATCTGATCTAGTGTGAGGTGTTCCTGCCCATAGCAAGATGGTTGGAACTAGATGATCCTTGAGGTCCCTTCCAACCCTAACAATTCTATGATTCTAAATGCCTCCAAAATCTCTCTCCCTCTCTCTCTCCAGTCTTTTCTTCCATTCATCTTTGGCTCCTTTGGCCTCTCAAGAGAAGAGTGAAACTCCAGGTGGGTATCATGCTTAGAGACTGTTGGATTAATAAGAAGCTTATCAAGGCTCAAAAAAGCTCCTTTAGTCCCAGATTATGCTGGAGCACAACCACCCAACCCCATGCCAAGCTGCCACCACCTCTGCAAACCTGCCTTTGCTAAACTATTTCCAGGCCAGCCATCCCTAAGACAGACCCTGCTGCCTCATAGGGAGCTCGCTGCTGCCAAGAGATCCTACAGGTATTCAAATAAGTGATACATAAACATTAACAACCAAACCCCATCTAGGGATGCTCAAAACATGATGACAGCTCTCCACCCACACAGCTTCTCGCGTGTGGTATGGACTCAGTCCTCCTCCCCAACACGAAGACGACGCAGCATAGAGAAGACAACAGCAAGGTGTTGGGGCTGCCTGGTTGCTTTAGTACAGTCAGATCCTTTGCTGAAAGCAAACAGTTGGCTCAGCAGCTTCCTCAGGAGCATGCAGAAAGGTGGTACCTATAGGACAAGGGAGCTTTGCATGGCAGGATAGTCTTAAAAATGAAAAACCCCAAACACAAAAAAATCCCAACAAACAAAGTCAAGCTGCTTAGCTCATCAAATTCAACTTTATGGCATCCAAATGACTCTAACCTCACCCCTCATCTTTAATTCCTCCCACTCTTTGCACTTAAATGACAATCCCAGCCCTGTTTGGGCCAATTTTCATGACAGAGAGCCCGGACACCAGCAGAGCTCAAATCCTTTTTTTTGTGTGTTGTTGCTTCTGAAAGCTGGATGATGACACAATTTGCTATCCAGAAGAGGAAAGTTAAGAGTAATCTAAACTGTTAGCCCAAATTACAAGATTATGTCCCCACTTACATAAACATGTCAAGGTCCTGCTAGTGCAAATATTTACTTTCAAAGTTCATTTCAGCATCGAGTTCCCTCCAGAAGAGGAGATGTCAAATTGGTGAGCAGGCTGCAGAGATAGCAAGGTTGTAAGAGGCCCCATCCATCTGTTGCTTCCAAACCTCCCACAGGCAGTAAAACTTGTGTTGTGCAGACTAATCAGGATTGACAGGAGAGGGAAAATTAAATTAGAGACAGAAAATAAGAAAGGGCAGCAAATTAGGTGCAGTTCACATCTTGACAGCCTGAAACATATGCTCCCATAAACCAAATTTCCACCAGCCTAGGCCGTAGGTGAAACTCCTCCACTTTACAGCATGAAAAGGACTTTCTGGAAGCTGTTCTACCTGCACAAGCTGCACAAATACAAACTACTGAAGACCCTCATCTGCCCTATCACCCTTGCTGACACAGCCTTCCCCTCTCCTGAGGGCAGGTGGCCGCTCAGGGCTTGCTGAGCACAAGGAGTCCCTTCCAAGGGAAGAAAAAGCAGGTCTGAGAGGACTGTGCTTAAGCCTAGGTGCGACATCTGTGGAGCCAGGCACCAAACCATCACACCTTCAGGGGCAGTGCAGGAGGCTTTTCCCACCTGGCCCACTTCGCCTGCACAGAAGTGGTGGCTGGTTGCAGCAGCTCCACACAGAGGTGTATCTGGATAGCAAACCCTCCCCCAGCAACAAGGAAAACTGCCCCATGGCACCTGCCCCAGCCAGTGACACCAGGTCATACCACCCCCACCCAGTGAACAACTCTCTGCCCCAGACAGCAGGTACAGGGTGCTCCTGGAATAAGAATGGAGCTGTGACTGCGCTGAGGATGATTAGATGAAGGTGGGGGGAAGTCCTCCCATCACATCTCTTACTTTACTGCTTGTAGAGCTTCCACACAGCTCCACAATGCAAAGACACTGCGAAGCCAACTTCACCTCCCCCAGCTCAGCTTCTCAATCACATTTTCAGATGTCTTGTCACCAGCTAGACAGGGATGGGGCAGCAGGGACTCTTCCACCCTACCAATCAAGCCCGTAGGCCCTAACAATTTCAGGAAGCATCTCCTAATTCTCTAAACAGAACCCTCCTGAGAGGAGGAAGCAGATGGAGAAAGTTATTTTCCCCACCCCCTCAGATGACCTGCTTTAAATAAATGCACACTCAGTTCTTTTCTGCCTCTTTCACAGAGTTAAGCACCGACATGAAGTTTCTGGGAAGTTCACAGTGTCGGTAATGAAACCTTTTGTTCATGCGAGAAACCAGAGATTTGCCAGTGCCAAGTGCGCTCATTAGAGGAGTGGGACATTCCAAAATATTCAGCTCCCTGCCAGCCCCAACATAAGTGGGAAACGCAGGAGAAATGAGGGAGTTGGGGTTCCGCGGGGGGATCTCCATCCGACCTAGTCCACCAGCAAGGCACTGCTGCAAACGGCTTGAAGGTCCTCAAGGAACAAAGATACAAATGTCCCCCCTTATGCCTTTACCGTTGTACTTAAGGATGAAAGACCGAAGTGGATCTTCTCAACGACTCACCCCATATGAAAGCTACAGGAAGCTCCTGATAGCTCTGCCTTCCTTATTCTGACTTTCTTAGATGTTTAGGATAATTGTCTTCTGAGCAATTTGTTTAAATTTGTATGTAAACAAAGAAGGGTTTGTACACATCTCGCACAGAGCTGAGGTTGTGCCATTTCTGAGAAGCCATTCAATCCATAGTTTTTTCCTTTCCGTTTTCCTCCCCTAAAATCCCAATCCAGCTCAGAATTAGGGCAGTACCCGCAGCAGAGGCCAACGTGGCCGTCGCAGACCTCTGCAAATCAAAGGACCGGTTTTAATAGTCCCCAAAAAGCGGTCCTCAAAGGAGAGGAAGCCTTCTGCTGCTCTGGATGTCTTTGGGCAGCCACTCCAGAGGTGTAACTCAGTTTTAACTGTACTGGAAGCTACTGGCCATGCACCACCAGAAGACCTCTAGCAAGTCCCTCTACAGTAAAACTATCATCTCACCCCATTCCGCTTCTGGTTGTCTTCCATAGGACCCAGGACTTTTTTCCTTTTGTACTGAATGTGTCAACAGCTATCAAGTTGTATCTGTCCAACTTTCTCTTACAGGCTTCAGCTACAGCACCTTTTTAGCCCCCCCACCTTCAAAGTGTTGGGAGGGCTTTATACAAGCTCTGGAAGGATGAAAGTAGGGATCAGGTGCTTGGAAACTATAAGCTCATAGTTCTCCCTAGCGAAAGGCAGCAAGAAGAGCAAGCCAAGCCTCCTGTGAGTGGGGCAGCTGGCTTGCACAGCACCTCCTGCCCAGTCATCCACCAGCAGGTCTGGGTGTATTTGAAAAAATATGCTGGAAAAAAGCCCATCCCCAAAGACACAGCACGGGGAATCCATCCTATCACAGAAACATCCAGGTTGAAAAAAGACCCTCAGGATCACCAAGTCCAACCCAGAACCCTACTCTACAAGGTTCACCCCTAAACCAGGTCCCCGGGCACCACATCCAAACCACCTTTAAACACATCCAGGCTTGGGGACTCCACCACCTCCCTGGGCAGCACATTCCAATCCCTGACCGCTCTAGCTCGGCAAAAAAAATTCCTTAATGTCCAGACTAAACCTACCCAGTCACCGCTTGGGGCTGTTCCCTCTTGTTCTATCACTAATTACCTGTGAGAAGAGACCAGCACCAGCCTCTCCACAATATCCTTTCAGGTAGTTGTAGACAGCAATGAGGTCTCCCCTCAGCCTCCTCTTTTTCAAACTAAGCAGCCCAAGCTCCTTCAGTTGCTCTTAAAATTTATTCTCCAGGCCCTCATCACCTTCTTCACCATGTCCTTACCCATGCTCTTCACCTGCTGGGGTTGAGCTGGATCTAAACTGTCCTTCAGATGCTGAATTCAGGATCTTGCTTTTAAACGATCCTCATAGTTAAAAGGCAAACAAACAAAACCCATACAAACTAAAGCCCCCAAACAAAACCCAACAACAACCACCCCAACAGCGCAGAACAACAACAAAAAAAAGGACGACCAAAACCTCCACAACTCTGGTGTTTACTTTCTGATTTCCACCTGTAGTAACATGGAACAAAGCAACAATCGCAGCTCTCTGCTGGCTCATGTTACTCCCAGCTAACAATACCTTCTGGTGATGCTTGCTAAGTTCTGTTTACCCAAACTATCACAAGTGGAACACCACATGTCACCTAATTGCCTTTTTCATTTAGGACCCCAAGGCCTAGAGAAGGGGAAAAAAACCCTCTTTAGCCAGGCAAAAGAAAAACAAAACACTTAACTGACGGCCAGGGAACGCCTGAAGTTAAGAAAACTTGTGTAAATACACAAAGTTTACAACTCCTAGGAGCTGTTTTTACTAGGAATCCAACTTTCTGGGTTTAACTAAGTGAGGTAAGTCAAGCAGGTCGTGTTTCTCCTTTTCTTAGTTTCATACACGGGAATATCAAGCATCCCACCCCCCCAGATAGCAGAGGATGAAGCTTTCTGTGCTGGCCTTTATTCTTGGGGGAATAGCAAGAAAAAAACCATGCCTCTCCTTCTTAACGGATTAGTGCCTCGTAATAGACACCAGATGATCAACAAACTGCATTATAAAAAATAAAAATTAAAATAAAATCAAACTGACAGTCCTTTAAAAAAAAAAAAGGGGGGGGGGGGCTAAGCAGAAACAATTGTTTTAAAGGCTGTGGTGTCTGGAGTATTAAACTCACGTGCTGTAGCGTTATTAATCTCTTTGTTGGAAGCCAGTTGATTTCCCCTGCCCGTGTGTCGTGTCAATTAAAATATTCAGCATCGCAGCCACAATAGGACGGTTGATGTTTTGGCATGCGAAAAAGCTTTCGGAGACAGGCTGTTGACAAGTTTCCTTACATGCCGTAATAGCATTTCCAACAGCCCCGACGGGCCAGCAAACCCAAGACTTCTGCCAGTGACTAGGGAGATGCCTACGGAGCACTTCAAAGCGAGCTTTGAACGGAGGGACTTGAAGCGAGATGCCTGCGCTGGGCGCAAGAAGCGGAGAAGGGCAGACAGGCAGACAGACAGATAAAGGAGACCTCCGAGCAAAGTAAGAGGGTGGCTGTTTTATCACTTTTTCCCCGAGGAGCAGACATCTCAGGGCGCCCAACTGGCTGCTGGCTGCAGCCGTAGAGCACTACCTCCACCTGGAGCTAGCCGTGGCTGGCCGGCTGGCCGGCTGGCCGGCGGGGTGCGGGGCCCGGCCCGGGGAAGGGGGCACCTCCGGGGGCGCATCCCCGAGCCCACAGTGCCCCCTGCGTCCCGACGGCGGACGGGCTCCGTGTGTGTGCGTGTGCCCCCAACCACACCACCACAGCCGGGTCAGGCCATGGCAATGCCGGAAAGCGATAAACACGTAAAACAAAACTACTACTAATCGGTGAATCGAGGGGCGAGGGGGGTGCTGTGCCCAACTCTGCTGGTGGGCAGCCGTCCCCGCTTCCTCCCCGCAAGGGCTGCGTGACCCCGGCGGGACTCGCTCCCCACTCCCCGGCTCGCCTCGGCCGGCGGCCCCGCTCCGCGCCCCGCTTTTGTTTGGGGAAACGGCGCGGCCGGGACACGGCCGAGTTCCACCCGCTCGCCCTCCCTGCCTCCACCAAACTTTCCCAAAGTTGGAGTCCGGGGGCCGGGGGCGCCGGGGGGTATGCGCGGAGGGTCGCGGAGCTCACCCATGACGAGGCAGAGGAAGTCGAGGCAGATGAGCAGGGCTTTCTTGCTGCTGCTCTTGGCCGGGTTGTTGTTCAGCGCTGGGCTGCCCCCATTCTTGCTCTCCGGCGGGATCGCCTTATCGTACTTGTAGCTCTGCATTATCGGGGGCGAGCGCCCGAGCCGTGCCGTGCCGAGCCGAGCCGGGCCGCGCCGCGCTGAACCGAGCCGAGCCGGGACGAGCCGAGCCGCCGGGCTCACACACGCGGTGCGCCGGGGAGGTGCTGCCGGAGCCGCTCCCGGCCTCTCCGGTGGGGCACGGGAGGCGAAAAACAGGCGGGTCTTCCAGAGGAGGGGAGGAAAAAAAAAAAAAAAAAAAAAAAAAAAAAAAAGCAGCAAAACCCAAACCAAAACAAGCACAAAACCACCAGCAAAGGAGGGGCGGGAGGGAAGGGGGGAGCGAGGGAGAAGTTTGCGGGTGTCCCAAGGCGGTGGAAAAAAAAGTCCTGGAGGAAAAGTCGGGGGAAGGGATTAAAAAAAAAATCAAAATAATAATAATAAAAAATATAGGTCTATAAGTATCAAGATCTCAGTACGCGGTGGGGGGGGGAAAGGTGCGGAGCGAGGAGCCGGGGCGATGCTGACTCCCGGAGGCAGGTGGGATCCGCGGTGGGTTCGGTGCTGGGTTCCGCGCTGCTCTGCGCTGCTGTGCGTTGGGGGCTCCCGCCGAGCCCGCCCCGGCCGCTCTGGGAGCCACCGGCTTGTTTCTGCACTTTTATTTCGCGAGGCCCTTTCCACCCCTTAGGAAAAAAAAAAGAAGGGGGGGAGGAAAAAAAAAATCGGTCACTTCGCCTCGGATGGGATATCCAAGTAAGCACAGCCCCTTTCCTGCATCTGACATTTTACATAGATAATTAACTCCACATTTTTTTCCTGAGGGAAGTTTAAAAAAAAAGAAAAAAGTCAGGAACTAAAAGTTTTTCGCAGCCCAGGAGGAGGAGAAGGCGAAGGAGGAGGAGGAGGCGGAGGAGGGAGCCTCTAGCGTTCACGAACCAGAGCGAGGAGCGCAATGCGAAAGGGAGGGGGAACGAAAACAACCAGGCTGGAGGACGCCGGAGAGGTGCTAACGGTGTGAAAGAGGCAAAAAACCCCCCCAGCAGCAAATAACTTTGAAAATATTTTTTCTCCTGTTTTTTGGGGTTGGTTGGTTTGTTTTTCTTTTCTTTATCTTGCAGCCCTCCAGCTCTGCTCCATGTGCTGGAGCAGATCCTTTCTTTGAGGGGACGCAGTGTACCCACAGACCCCAGTGGGGCCACCAAGGCAGGACTGGACCCTGCCCTGCTTGCTCTGTGGCCGTGCCACCCGCCCGCCAAACCGTAGCAGCTTTGCCCTCCTGCCCCAGCAATGCCACCTTCTTAAAGTGAGCGTAACAAAAGCGTTTGGAGTTGGCTGAGGGATTATTATGTTGGTTAATCGCTCCTTCGGTCTAATTAAAGGTCACCAAGGAATTAAACAAAAGGTTTCCCAGGAACCCAGGCTGGTGGGATGGCGATGCTAGCAGCTCTGAGCAGGGCAGCCGGGGTGCAGGTGGTGGGAAGCATGTGTGGTGCCAAAGGAAACTGCTCAGGACAGCATCTAACCACTTTGCTTCTCATTTTTGGTCTCGTATCTGACCTCAGCCTTCCGTCTGTGTGCTGGCAAACCACCACCAGGCCAAATTCTGTGCCGAGGCACACATGTTGCTGGGTTTCCCTGCCTGCAGAGGAGGATGGGCAGGGAGGGAGGACAGGTAGGACACACGCACACACCCCAGCAAGGATACACTTCCCCGCTGTTTCTCGTGGAGCTGCAGACTTTAACTCGAGCACTAGAGATTCCGCCTTGGCAAGGGCAGGTTCTCCTGGAATCTGTTTAGACACATACCTGGGCATATTGGGGCCAACCTGGGAGGAAGAAAGCACAGTGACTGTTGTTTGCATATTTTACATGTGTGGTGTACAAAAGAAAGGGGAAAACAGACCTTGGACTTTCCACCAATTTTTCCATTACACCTCAGTAACACACACTCAGGTGCCATCTCCCACCTTAACTTGTGAACTCTCTTTTTCCTGACATTGCCCCATGGCACTGAGCACAAAATCATCAGTTTTGGCCCAAAATGCTGCCCTATGGTGATGGTCACCCACCCGGGAAGGGGGCCAGGCCGCCTCTGGAGGACATATGTCAAGGTCTCTCTCTCTTTCCCCTGACCGTGGCAGAGGTGTGGGTGCCTAATTTAGGCTGCTTGGATGCCTGAAGTGAGTGGAAAGAATCTTCACGTGGGAATTCTCCCCCAGCTGAGGGGGGCCAGCCCCACGCCAGCTGCGGGCACGCTGCCCAGCCCAGCTCACCACCTCTCTGCCGGGCCAAGCATCCACCCATCCCCACACCCTTCAGAGCCTGGCCCTTGCAAGAGGAGCCCATGGCTTTCAGCAGTCAGCTTTTCCATCCCCAAATCTGCTGCCTGAAAAGAAAGGCTCCCACTGAAATTTCCTGGGTGAAATTTCATTTTGCATATAAAGCAAGGCAGCAATAAAAAGATGGGACTCGTCATTGTGACAGCAAACAAAAGCAAAAGAGCCTTTCTTGTACGTAGAGGGAAATTGAAATTACAGTCTTTATATTTGCATTTACAAGCCCCCCCCTCGGGCTGCCAGTGTTTGCATTTTCATAACAAAAAGATTGTGCTGTTAATTGCTGCAAGCCAGGGCACACACAAATGAGTCTGAAACTTGGACAACTTCTTTTAAGGCAGCAAGCCGCCGCTACAATTGCTCAGTTCATGCTTGACAACGGGTAAGTCAGCAGCACCAAAAAGCAGCTTCTGTGCCTTTTTTCCCCCTCCATAATATGCAAGAGATTAATTTGTAATAATGAATGATAGGGTTTTTTTGTATTCATAATTGCTATTATTAAATACACCATGCAGCAGCTCTCCTCTTAGGGCTCAGCATTTCCTTTCAGTAGACTCTAAAATTCCCCCCTATGGATTGAGGTTTTTCTTTATCTAGACTCACTGAGCCAATTGAGTTTATGCTGCAAGTGAATTTTGTCCTGCTTTTGCTTTGGGTTTGGGGTTTTTTTGGGAGTCTGACTGATCTCATATTTGCACCACCTTCCCATCTCAAGCTGGACCAGACCTCTGGTGAAGAAGGAGTGTGGCACTGATATAATCTATGGGAAGATAAAGCATTTGATGTAACCTTGCTCAGATCTAAATGTTAACTGAGGTATTTCAGAACCCAACAATATTCAGCCTTCAGGGATTGGTTTAGTGGCCATGGTGGTGCTGGATGATGGTGGGATTTGGTGACCTTAGAGGTCCTTTCCCAATGTAATGATTCTGTGATCATGTTATCTTAAAAGAATGAGCTCTTTAAGACTACTCCTGGAACAGCAGAAGAGGCAGGAGCTGGATGCTGCCCCTTGCACCTTTGTGTCTGTGGGACACAACTACATGGAACTCTGCTTGTTACATGGCAATAATTTGAGAGGAGCTCTTCCTCATTCAGGGTGGCCAATCATCATGATCTAGGCCAAAGGGTATGGCTTCTGTCAAAAACAAAAATAAGAGTAAAATAGTTTCTGTTTTTACTTCCCTGTTATCCATAGAAGAGCATGTCCAAGGGAGACAGTGGAGTCCTGTTTAGGGAAAAAGGAGTCTTCTGAGCTTGTGTTTCCACCTGATACACAGGGTGGGTCTAGGGAGAGAGAAGGGAAGGGAGGCAGCTCTGAAGCTCATGGGGGTGATTTATCCCACACATTATTTAAGATAAAATGACTGTTTGATGGAGCAGAGAGTGGATCTGTAGCCTGCCCTTACACTCCTGCTTACCCCATGCCATTTCCCTCAGCTCAGCATGACTCTAATTAGTCCCTATGATGTGCTTCATTGGTCCAGTGTCACTGCAGTGACATCCCAGCAAGCAGCACTGCCCTTCACCAGCATGGCCTCCAGGGCTGCTCCTCAGCCAAGCAGGATGAGGCCCTGCAACTCTGGGCTACTGTGCTCGCAAGAGTAGAAAACCTCTCTTGCTCTTCTTGATGTGCTGCAAGCACAAATGACCTTGCAGAACAGTTTGATGTCTAAAGCTCACGTGGTTGGATGCTCATGTTAATGGGCAGCCCAGCAGCAAGCCACTGATGCCCCTGCAGCCCCAGTTTTATATAGGAACCCACTTTGCTTTGCCCTCAGAAGGAAAATTTGGCAGCAGCTCTTCTGGAGACAGGACATGCACCAGGGCAGGGGGGAGGGAGGACCAGGCCCTACCTATTGTGTTTCTTGAAGCTGTTTAATGACCCTATCTATAGCAATCCTAAAATAAGAAAGTGAGCTGTGCTCAGTGCACTGATTGTTATCCTTAGGTTATCTGAGATTGTTCACCACCAAGCAGGGAAATCAGAGCAAAGGTACGTGCTCAGCATCAGGTGGCCCAAACTGGAGTCATGAGGCCAAAATGCCACTAAGCTTCTGGGAAGTCCAAAGCTGAACCTCCACCACCACTACCCTGTTCAAGACTATTTTTAGCATCCTCAGCTGCTGCTGGAGAAAACACCCTGAGAGGGGCTGTGAAGTGTAGGACGTGAGCTGGGGGCATTGCCAAGCCCCACCAGGAGGCAGGAGGAGGTTAAGGGCAGGAGAGCTGCCGTGTGCCCTGCCTGCTTTCACCTTCACCGGTGCCACGTTGTCCAACCCGTGCAATCACTGCTGCCCCGTTAGGAAATGTTTGCTGAGGCTGGACTTAGACCTGTCACTGCAGAGAGGAGCAAATAAGAGGGAAATCCAAAGGGGCCCCAGTTCTGCCCTCTCCAATGCCACTGGGAAGAATCAAGCCTCATAAATCTTCAAGTCATCTTGAGACTGCATTTGCTGCTGTTCAAGAAATTGTGTCTCCAGATTGATGCAGGCCAGGAGGGTCACCCTCAAGCACGTGCCTTGGTGCCCCATGGGACAGCCCTTGTGGTCTCAGACCCATTCCTGGCATCCCAGATCACTCAGGGTCAGATGCATTTGATTTGCCAACAGCCTTCCGGTCCACTCCGTTTTGAAACCAGCAGTGGTGCTGCCGCCAAGTTTCACAATCCTGGTGTTTCATCCTTAATTTAATGTAGTTCCCCCTAAATCTTGCTGGCTCCTGACACAGTTAGGGGATTCTGGAAAGTCCAAAGCTGCACCTCCACCACCACTACCCTGTAGTGATCCTGCTCTGGCTGGGGGGGGGGGGTGGTGTTGGACTTTATGATCTTTCGAGGTCCCTTCCAGCCCCTGAAATTCAGTGATTCTGTGATTCTACTTCACATTATTGCAAAGGGGGGGGGAAAAAAAAACCCACCCTAGAAAAAAATAAAGAAGTTCAATTTCAAATGACGTGATTGTGACAAACAAAATAAAGTAAAAAAATAAAATAAAATAAAAAAAATAAAATAAAATAAAATAAAATAAAATAAAATAAAATAAAATAAAAAACAAAGCTTGAAAAATGTGACCTCCAGCTCTCATCTGAAAGATTAAAACCCCAGCAGCTGGAGCAAAGGGCACCGTGTGATTTAATCTGAAAGTTTTTCTGAAGGCCAAATCCCACCACTCGCAGCAGGCTGATTTATGAGCGGGGGGCACTGGGGACCGGTAACACCTTGTGCGAAGCCGTAGCCGCGCCTCATGTCTTCAGCCGGCCCTCCGCGTCCCGACAAAAGAATCACAGCACCATCTACTGCCCTTGCTCAGCATCGGCTTGGACAAACCAGCCCCTTCAGCTCCAGCGACGTCCCTCAGCTTGCTGATAAAGCCCAGCCTCGCTGGAGAAACGGAAACAAACTTCACCTGCCGGAAAATACAACCCAAAACACAAAGCAAGAGTCTTAATCACAAAAGACTCAGGTTCATTATTACAAGTCCCAGCCCTGAATAATTCACCTTCTCCCCAACTGGTGACATGGAAAAAAAAAACCAACAACACAACAGGATTTCAGTAGACCAGTATGTTCACATAGTTTCCCTCAAACTCCTTTCATGTGTTTATTAGCAGAGCTTTCACGGGCTGCCTGCATAAGTCACAGCTTCTGCTGGGGCAGGCATTTCCACCGTCAACAGCAGCTAATGAAAGAGGTGGGGAACGCTGCCACTCGTTCCCAACCTGGTGAAATCTGGGTCTGTGCTCTGCCCCTGGCCGCCTCCCAGAAGTTTGTTTGCAAGTCAAGAATGTGCCACGGGTTTAATTACACTTCTAGGGCAGGAGCTTAAATGAAAGCCCCGTTATAAACAGCCGTCTCAGAGGAAAGGTCCACGCTGGAGTTTGGAGCTCCAAATTGATTGCCGGTTAACTTGAGGGTAGTTAACACATTGGTAATGTCTGGTCTGGACACTTCCCAGGTGTTTGTTGCAGGATACAAACATTTGTGGTTTATAATGTAAACAGGTACACCTACATTTATTTTCTTCCTTTCTCCCTTTCTTCCTCTTTCTTTCTTTCTTTCTTTCTTTCTTTCTTTCTTTCTTTCTTTCTTTTTCTTTCTTTCTTTCTTTCTTTCTTTCTTTCTCTTTCTTTCTTTCTTTCTCTTTCTTTCTTTCTTCTTTTTCTTTTTTCTTATTCTTTCTTTCTTTCTTTCTTCTTTCTTTCTTTCTTTCGTCTTTTCTTTCCTTCTTCTTTCTTCTTTCTTTTTCCCTTTCTTCCTCCCTCCCTTTTGTTCTTCCTCCCTCCTTCCCTCTCTCCCATTCTTCCTTTCTTTCTCCCTCCCTCCCTTCCTCTCTTCCTCCCTCCCTTCCTCTTCCTCCCTTTCTCTTCCTTCCTCCCTCCCTTCCTTCCTCCCTTCCTTCCTTCCTTCCTCCCTTCCTTCCTTCCCCTCCCTCCCTTCCTTCTTCCTTCCTTCCTTCCTTCCTTCCCTTCCCTCCTTCCTTCCTTCTTCCTTCCTTCCTTCCTTCCTTCCTTCCTTTCTTCTTCCTTCCTCCTCCTTCCTTCCTTTTCTTCCCTTCTTCCTTTCTTTTCTTCCCTTCTTCCTTTCTTTTCTTCCTTCCTTTTCTTCCTTTCTTTTCTTCCTTTTCTTCCTTTCTTCCTTTCTTTTCTTCCTTTCTTCCTTCCTTTTCTTCCTTTCCTTTTCAGCCTGGATGGATTTCTAGTTGCAAACTATCTCAATAACCTGCTTGAGAAGGCTCAGCATCCAAATGAAAAAATGAAAAAAATTCTTTAACACAATCTCCTCCCCCCCCATCTAGACCAAATGATTTTATAGGCCACCAAATAGCTTTTGGCATTGCCTTCAAAGTGCCAACTCCCTGACAGTGAACACAGAAGCTGATGGGGCAGGTGTGTGGCTGGCCACCAGGACTGTGAGGCAGCAGGAAAGGTGATGCTGAGCTGAAGAACAGCCTTGAGGGTAATGTGCCTTCTGAAGACAAGCCAAGGTGCTGCTCTGATGGGTTGGGACTGGAGGGGCCTGGGTGTATAACCCTCAGGGAGAGGCTTTGAAAGACATCTTGATAGAATGGTTCAGGATGGAAGGGACCTCAGAGATCATCTGCTCCAACCTCCCCACTATGGGCAGGGACAGCTCTCAACTACACTTGGCTGCACTGTGACCGGTTGATGCTATGTCTTTAAGAAAGAGACAGTTGCTGAACACTCTGGCTGAATGTTTTTGATATTTGAACAAAAAACAAGATAGTCTAAACTAATTTCATTGGTGCTTGTGGGGGGCAGTTTGGAGTTTGGGTTCTGTGGTTCAGTCTGTGTTGGTCTGGGTTCAGGCTGGGTGGCAGTCTGTGCTTCTTTCTCTCTGAAGCAGGAACGGCCTTGAGTTAACAGCTAACCAGATAAGAACACTAATTCTTGCATGCACTTTCTGAGCTAACATGCACGAAGTCTCATCCAGCTTGGTCTTGAACCACCCCAAGGAGTAGGCATCCACAACTCTTCCTGGGGTATTGGGTTGGACTGAGCTGCAGTTAATTCCCTCACAGCATCTTTCTAGTGCTGTGTTTTGCAGCAGCAGTTGGTAACACAGCAATGTTTTGGCTACTGTTGAATAAGTATCCAGGGTGTGTCCTTGTAACATTTCCCTGCCCCAAGAGTACATTGAGGGGTGGGCAAGACCATTGAGGGGAGGGGACATGGCTGAGCCAGCTGACCCAGACTGGCCAAAGAGGTATTCCATACCATATGAGGTCAGAATGAAGTGAAAGAAGGACGTGTGGGGATTCAGCCATGGCATCTATCCTCCCAAGTAACCACCAAGCTTAGGGAGCCCTGCTGCCCGAGACAGACCATCGTCCTGGGCAGTAGAGACTGACCCCTCTCTCTCTCTGATTTTGCTTCCACAACATCTATTGCTGTTTGCTCATTATTGTTATTAAAATTGCTCCTATCCTATTACTGCCTTTTGTTATATTTTTCCCCTCTCCCCCTGTCAACTTAGGAGGGGGAGTGATAGAGCATCTGTGGTGGGCATCTGGCCTCCAGGCCAGGGCAAACCACCATACTAGGGCAGCCTGTTCCAGAGTCTCACCACCCTCCTACTGAAGATCCTAAGATCCATTCTAAACCTACTCTACCTCTGCTTCAAACCATTCTCCCTTGCCTGTCTCTAGACACCCTTACAAACAGTCCCTCTGCAGCCTTCCTGTAGGATCCCTTCAGCTATTGGAAGGCAGCTCTAAGATCTTCCCAGAGTCTTCTCCAGGCTGAACAACCCCAGCTCCCTCTGCCTGTCCTCATAGCAGAGGTGCTCCAGCCCTTGGACCATCTTTGTGGCCCTCCCCTGGACTCGCTCCAACAGCTCTGTGTCCTTCTTATGCTGGGGACACCAGAACTGGGCACCATTATTCAAGGTGGGGTCTCAACAGAGCAGAGTCAAGGGGCAGAATCTTATGGAAAACATCTTAAGCAAGAGTGAAGCACATGGCCCCACAAGTGGGGATCCTTCTATCAATCCTGTCTTGAACAACTCTGTGACATGAAAATGGAGAGCTGCAGCAGCCCTCTTGCTGCTGCTGCTTCCCATGAGGTGTGAGGGTCATTGCACACAATGCACAAGGCCCTGGGCTTATCTCCTCCCCACTCTCTATCTTGATAATTCATTGTCAGCAATCCTGACAATGTGATTGTGAGGGCCAAGCTGGACCCACCCCAAATATTTGCTTCAGCACACAAATTAGGTTTGCTGCAACCCTGGCCACCCATGCCTTGATCCCTCTGTGCCATGCCAGGTCCAGGTGGGGCGTAAAGGGATTGTACAGCCCAGTTCTGCTGTGGAGGAGCTTTCCCCCACCTGCACTGAAACTGCAAAGGAAGGGGAGAAGAAAGGAGTTTTATTTCCCAGGGATAATGCTATGGTGCTATGTCCTGAGAATGTTTGTGCTGCAAGCTGACAAAATCTAGATGGTTACAGTGCAGCAGTCCAGGAGTACAGAATCACACAGAATCACAGAATCAAGCAGGTTGGAAGAGACCTCCAAGATCATCAAGTCCAACTGATCACCCAACCCTATCTAATCAAGCAGCCCATGGCACTAAGTGCCTCATCCAGGCTTTTCTTAAACACCTCCAGGGACATCAACCCCACCACCTCCCTGGCAGCACATTCCAGTGGCCAATCTCTCTTTCTGGGAAGAATTTATTTCTCACATCCAGCCTAAACTTCCCCCTGCACAGCTTGAGATTGCGTCGTCTTGTTCTGTCCCTGGTTGCCTGGGAGAAGAGACCAACCCCCACCCTGCTGCAACCTCCCTTCAGGTAGCTGTAGACAGCAATAAGGTCTCCTCTGAGCCTCCTCTGCTCCAGGCTAAACAACCCAGGTCTCTCAGCCTCTCCTCACAGGGCTGTGCTCCAGACCCCTCCCCAGCTGTGTTGCCCTTCTCTGGACAGGTTCCAGCACCTCAACATCTTTCTTGAACTGAGTGGCCCAGGAGCAGGCTGCAGGTCTTCAGTGTCCCTGTGGGCTCTGAGTGATGCATCCAGCGATCAAGGGGCACAGCACACACACAAGAATCTCACAACCAGCCTTCAAAGCCTGCTCTTTGCTCTCATTTATCTTATCTAGCACTCCACTGAAGTATGGATTTACATAATACATACCTAATATATTAACCTTCCTATTCACCAGCAGGATCTTGACACTGTTTGCTTTGAAAGCCCTGCCAGGAATGATCAAGCTCCTTACAACAGAAGTTTTATAGCTCTGAAAGGGATTTTCTCCCTCATTTGTCTTCTGAAGACTTTCACACAGGCTTGTATCATACTGTGATAAGAGCCAGGCCCAAAAACTCAGGAGTGGTAGGATCCAGGGTTTGGGTTAGTAGCACATTACAAAAGTAGGGCTCTAGAGTTACTGACTCAGTAAGAACCATTTGGTTCACACCCTCTGCCTAGCTACAGCACCTTCCCAAATTATCTTACAGGATAGCTTTTTAATAGCCATAAGGGATCAAGCCATGCCTACTCCCATTTGTCATACACAAGCCCTATGGGAAGAGGCTGAGGGAGCTGGAGTTGTGCAGCCTGGGGAAGTCGAGGCTCAGGGGAGACCTTATTGCTCTCTACAACTACCTGTAGCCAGGTGGGGGTTGGCCTCTTCTCCCAGGCAACCAGGACCAGAACAAGAGGACACAGTCTCAAGCTGTGCCAGGGGAGGTTTAGGCTCTTTCCAGAAAGAGAGATTGGCCATTGGAATGCGCTGCCCAGGGAGGTGGTGGAGTCACCATCCCTGGAAGTGTTTAAAAGGAGACTGGATGAGGCACTTAGTGCCATGGTTTAGTTGATTAGATGGTGTTGGGTGATAAGTGTGGTGCAGCAGACACGCTGGAGGGAAGGGATGCCATCCAGAGGGACCTGGACAGGCTGGAGAGGGGGGCACAAGCCAACCTCATGAGCTTCAACAAGACCAAGTGCAAGGTCCTGCATCTGGGTCGAGGCAATCCCAGGCACAAATACAGGCTGGGCAGAGACTGGCTGGGGAGCAGCCCAGAGGAGAGAGACTTGGGGGTGCTGGTGGACGAGAAGCTCAACATGAGCTCTCAATGTGCACTTGCAGCCCAGAAAGCCAATCAGATCCTGGGCTGCATCAGGAGAAGTGTGGCCAGCAGGTCAAGGGAGGTGATTCTCCCCCTCTACTCAGCCCTGGTGAGACCCCACCTGGAGTACTGCCTCCAGTTCTGGAGCTCCTGTTACAAGAGGGATCTGGAGGTGCTGGAACATGTCCAGAGAAGGGCCACGAGGATGATCAGAGGGCTGGAGCACCTCTCCTATGAGGACAGACTGAAGGAGTTGGGGCTGTTCAGTCTGGAGAAGAGAAGGCTCCGAGGTGACCTCATTGTGGCCTTCCAGTATCTGAAGGGGGCCTACAGGAAGGCTGGGGAGGGACTTTTCAGACTATCAGGGAGTGATAGGACTAGGGGGAATGGGATGAAGCTGGAGGTGGGGAGATTCAGGCTGGATGTGAGGAGGAAGTTCTTCACCGTGAGGGTGGTGAAGGCCTGGAATGGGTTGTCCATGGAGGTGGTTGAGGCCCCGTCCCTTGAGGTGTTTAAGCCCAGGCTGGACAAGGCTCTGTCCAGCCTGATCTAGGGTAGAGTGTCCCTGCCCATGGCAGGGGGGTTGGAACTAGATGATCCTTGTGGTCCCTTCCAACCCTAACTGAAACTATGAAACTATGAAACTAAGTTGGACTTGACGATCTCAAAGTTCTTTTCCAACCGGGTTAATTCTGTGATTCTGTAAATCTCCAGCTTAATGCTCCTTTTTTGCCACCCCCCACCCCTCTTAAGTGCACAACCACCCCTTCACTTTTCTGGGTCAGCTGAATTTTGCTTGGGACATTGGATTTTTAAAAGACCTGAAGAAATGTCTCCAAAGAGGAAAAGGCACTACAAGGAATGATGTTCAAGTTACAATCTTCACTTTAATATGGCACAAAGGACTTTACAAACGCTTGCAAGCTGCCTGCAGGCCACAGCATCAAACCACTGGAAGGATCCTACCCTGTTTCTCCTGTACCCAGGAATATGTATCTCAACCATCTTTTGCTTTATTTTGAAAGGGTTAAATAATTCTTTGGGCTTAGATGAATGTTTGGGCACAAATTCTTCTAGCCAAAGGCAGACAAAGAAAAATGAGAAGTAAATTATCTTTTTAATTTTAAGTAGTGATAATGATCAGATCCTGGAACAAACCAGGGGGTTAGTGGTTGATCTTTCCACCTTCCTTTATGCTGCAGCTGAAGCACAAAGTATTGGGCTCAGTATAGGAGAGGATGAAGTTTGGTGGCTTGAGCTATCCAGAGACTCAGACTATGGCATTAATCACAGAATCATAGAATTGTCTGGGTTGGAAGGGACCTCAAGGATCATCTAGTTCCAACCCCCCTGCCATGGGCAGGGACACCTCACACTCTAGATCAGGTTGTCCAGAGCCACATCCAGCCTGGCCTTAAAAACCTCCAGGGATGAGGCTTCCACCACCTCCCTGGGCAAACTATTCCAGTGTCTCATCACCCTCATGGGGAAGAACTTCTTCCTAACATCCAATCTGAATCTACCCATTTCTAGTTTTGCTCCATTGCCCCCAGTCCTATCATTACCTGACACCCTCAAAAGTCCCTCCCCAGCTTTCTTGTAGCCCCCTTAAGGTACTGGAAGGCCACAAGGAGGTCTCCTCAGAGCCTTCTCTTCTCCAGACTGAATAACCCCAACTCTCTCAGTCTGTCTTTCTTGTAGGACCCCTTAAGATACTGATCTCCAAATATCTGTACATTTCCTCTGAACCAGGGATTATGCAACAGGGATTATGAAGTCACAGAGAGTAAATCCCTTCAAAAGTGCCAGCAAGTGCCAGAAAATGCACTTTAATCACACCAAGACCCAGGTTCACCCCCAGGTGTTGTACAGCAGATCACAAATAGCTCCTGTGCTGTCACCAGCTCTCTATCTCCTTCATCCAGTCCTGCCAACACCAAGCACTGACGTCAAAACCCTTCTGTTTCCAAACCCCAAAGGTGTTTGGAAATACTGAGATTCAAAAAATTAAGGCATAAAACCAAACCAAAAGCAGCCCCTCAAAGAACAAGACCAAAACCACCTCAAAGTGATGAATTTTGCGTTCTCCTTTTACCTGTCCTCAGCTGCCTGCCTTTCCCCTGCCACACCCCCATGTTTGCAGACCTTTTGCTCGTAGTGAAGCTTCCTACCACCAGCTGCTCAGAAATGGGAGCAAAATGCTGCCCATGAGGTGAATTTGAGGGAACAAACTCAATACCAAGTCCAACAAGGCACCTGGTGGTTAGCCCCAAAGCTCCTGCTCGGTCGTGATGTGCACAAAGAACCCATCCTTGGTTTTCCTCTTTCCTACTGGACTTTGATAATGCTCCTCACGGAGCAAATGATTTCCCCCTCTTTCCTGACCCATTCTCAGTCATCTTTTCCATTTGCAGATAGCACCTTGGTGTTAGAAGGTGAGAAGCTGCTTCTCTCTGTGTAACACACAGAACAAAGCAGAAAGAAGTGCAACTGAACACAGTGTTAAACTCACATGAAGAATAATTCCAAAAAGGGGGAATCACAGAATATATCTGGGTGGAAGAGACCTAAACCATGTCCACACTAAACCATGTCCACACTAAACCATATCCTTATGCGCCAGCTCCACAGGCTGCTTGAACACCCCCAGGGGATGGTGACTCCAGCCCTGCCCTGGGCAGCCCATTCCAATGTTTGAGAACCCTTCCAGTGAAGAAACATTTCCTAACATCCAGCCTGAACCTCCCCTGGGGCAGCTTGGAACCATTCACTCTGCTCCTTTCTCTTGTCAGCAGGGAAAAGGCTGGACCCCTCCTCACATCCAGCCTTCCTTGAGGTGGTTGTAGAGAGCAATGAGGTCTCCCCTCAGCCTCCTCTTCTCCAGATTGAACCACCCCAGCTCCCTCAGCTGCTCCTCATAGCCCAGGGGCTCCAGACCCTTCTCCAGCCTCGTTGCCCTACTCTGGACATGCTCCAGCCCCTCAATGTCCTTCCCGTAGTGAGGTGCCCAGAACTGAACACAGCACTCAAGGTGTGGCTTCACCAGTGCTGAGCACAGGGGCATCATCACCTCCCAGGTTGCCATTGGATTTCTTGGCCACCTGGGCACTAATGACTGTTCAGTTAATTGTCAGTTAATACCCCCAGGTCCCTCTCTAAGTTGCAGCTTTCCAACCACACATCCTCAGCTTTGTAGCTTGCCATGGGGTTGTTGTGACCCACAGAATCACAGACTGGTCTGGGTTGGAAGGGACCTCCACAGCTCATCTAGCCCAACCCCCACTGCAGTCAGCAGGGACATCCTCCACTAGATCAGGTTGCCCAGAGCCCTGTTGATCCTCACCTTGAATATCTCCAGGGCTGGAGCCTCAACCACCTCCCTGGGCAACCTGTTCCAGTGTTCCACCAACCTCATGATGCAGAAATTGTTCCTAACATCTAACCTAAGTCTGCTCTTCTCTAGTTTCAAACCATTGCCCCTTGTCCTGTCACTGCAGGCTTTTGTAAACAGTCTCTCCTGTATCCCCCTTCAGGTACTGGCAGGCTGCTTTTAGGTCTCCCTAGAGCCTTCTCTTCTCCAGGCTGAGCAACCCCAGCTCCTTCAGCCTGTCCTTGCAGTAGAGGTGCTCCAACCCCCTGATCATGACCCTCATCTGGACCCTCTCCATCAGGTCCATGTCCTTCCTGATTTGAGGTGTCCCTAGCCTCCTAAAAATATCCTGGCACCAAGCTGTAACAAGAGACTCTTTTGCTGGTGCCAGCTGAGGAGAGTGAGCACAACATGACCACCTGCCCTCACAAGAACTCAGCCTGGCCAATGCAGAGGTCCCTCTGCTGTGACTGTCTGCTTGATACCATCAATTTAAACCAGAACCCAACAGCACCTGGCTTCAAAACTTTCACACAGAAATTACATTGTGGGCACTTTGAGTCTGTGGAGATTAAATGTAGCCAGTCCTAAACACTGTTATTGCTGTGCCTCCTTGTGCAGATATGATCTCCAGCGATGCCAGTGCCCTCTCACTCCCTCCCAGTAAACCCCAGATCCCCTTCCCAGTGCTCCCAGCAATAACCAATGACTTCCCAGTCCCTCACAGCACTCCCAGTAATCCAAAATCACTTCCCATTGCTCCCAGTAATATGGAGTGACTTCCCACTCCCTTGCAGCACTCCCAGTAAACCCCAGATCCCCTTCCCAGTGCTCCCAGTAATGCAAAATCTCTTCCCAGTGCTCCCAGTAATACCCAGTGACTTCCCACTCCCTCACAGCACTCCCAGTAATCCAAAATTCCTTCCCAGTGCTCCTAGTAATACCCAGTGACATGCCCCTCCCTCACAACTCTCCCAGTAAACCCCAAATCCCCTTCCCAATCCTCCCAGAGCTCCCAGTGCCCTCGCAGTCTCCCCCAGTGCTCCCAGTATCTGCAAAATCCCATCCAAGTGCTCCCAGTAACACAAAGTGCCCTCCCAGTATGTCCCCAGTGTCATTGCAGTCCTACCCAGTAACCCCCAAATCCCTCCTCTGCGCTCCCAGTAATACATAGTGCCCTCCAGTCCCTCCCAGTGCTCCCCCCACCAAGTCCCATTCCCATAGCACTAATAATACCAAAGACTAAAGCCTTCATCCAGCCTGCTGCCTTCAATACAATACAATAATACAATACAATACAATACAATACAATACAATACAATACAATACAATACAATACACCAGGTTGGAAGAGACCTTCAAGATCATCACATCCAACCCATCAACCAATCCAACCCACCTAAACAACTAAACCATGGCACCAAGCACCCCAGCAAGTCTCCTCCTGAGCACCTCCAATGAAGGTGACTCCACCACCTCCCCAGGCAGCCCATTCCAATGGGCAATCACTCTCTCTGTATAGAACTTCTTCCTAACCTCCAGCCTAAACCTTCCCTGGCACAGCTTGAGACTGTGTCCTCTTGTTCTGGTGCTGGTTGCCTGGGAGAAGAGACCAAACCCCACCTGTCTACAACCTCCCTTCAGGTAGTTGTGGAGAGCAATAAGGTCACCCCTGAGTCTTCTCTTCTCCAGGCTAAGCAACCCCAGCTCCCTCAGCCTTTCCTCATAGGGCTTGTGTTCCAAACCCCTCACCAGCTTCGTTGCCCTTCTCTGGACACGCTCCAGCAAGTCAACCTCCTTCCTAAACTGAGGGGCCCAGAACTGGACACAGGACTCAAGGGGTGGCCTAACCAGTGCTGAGTACAGGGGCAGAATGACCTCCCTGCTCCTGCTGGCCACACTGCTCCTGATGCAGGCCAGGATGTCATTCAAGACCACCCTGCAGGACATCCTGGTCTCCAGCATTTCAAAAATCCTTTATTTTTAAAATGGAAAAATAACTTTAAAATTATGATTAAAATAAGAAGGTTTTAATTAAAAAAAATTAAAAATGCTTTAAAAATACTTTTACAAAATAGGGGAAAAAATTAGAAATGTAGAAATGTAAAAATAATTCCTAAACAATATTTTTAAAATAAGAAGAAAATTAAAAATAGGAAAATAATTTAAATCTATTTTTTAAAAGAAAAAAATTAAAATAAAAATTAAAATAGTTTAAAAATCATTTAAAAAATAAAAACAAATTAAAAATGCAAATAAATTGAAAATAATTCTTTTAAATAAGAAAAAAAATTAAAATACAATAATAATTTAAGACCATTTTTTAAAAAAGGAAAAATTGCTAAATAAAAATTGAAATAGTTTAAAAATAATCTTTAAAAATAAATACAAATTTAAAAATATAAATAATTTTGAAACAATTAAACAAGAAAAAAAATAAAGTACAAAACCAATTTAAAACCAGTCTTTTAAAAAAAAAAAAAATTAAAATAAAAATTAAAATAGTTTAAAAATATTTTTTAAAAATAAAACCAAATTAAAGCTACAAATAATTTGAAAACAATTCTTTTAAATAAGAAAAAATTTTAACTACAAAAATTATTTGAAACCTTTTTTTAAAAAAGAAACAAATTTAAAATAACAAATTAAAATACTTTAAATTTTTTTTAAAAGTAAAAAACAAATTAAAAAATACAAATAATTTTGAAACAAGTAAATGAGAAAAAAATTAAAGCACAAAAATAATTTCAAACCATTTTTTTAAAAAAAGAAAAAATTAAAATAAAAATTAAAATAGTTTCAAGATTATTTTAAAAAATAAAATAAATTAAGAATACAAATAATTTTAAAAACCCTTTTATATAAGAAAAAATACAAAAATTATTTTAAACCTTTTTTAAAAAGGAAAAAACCATAAAATAAAAAACTAAAATAGTTTTTAAAGTATTTTTAAGAATAAAAACAGATTTAAAAATACAAAGAAGTTTAAAACAAATAAGAAAAAAATTAAAATGCAAAAATCATTTCAAACCATTTTTAAAAAAGAAAATATATTTAAGAAAAAGTAAAACAGCTTAAAAATAATTTTTAAAATAAGACCACATTAAAAATGGAAATAATTTTTAAACAAATCTTTTAAATAGGAAAAAAAATTAAGATACAAAAATAATTTTAAACCTTTTTTTTAACAAAAGAAACGATTAAAGGAAAAAATTAAAATAGTTTTTAAAGTATTTATAAAAATAAAAACAAAAATTTAAAAATAAAAAATACAAATAATTGTGAAACAATGTCTTTTAGATAAGAAAAATTTTAAAATAAAATGTAACTTAAAACCATTAAAAAAATATATAAAAAATTAAAATAGTTTTCAAATTATTTTTAAAAATAAAAGCAAATATTTGAAAATAAAAAATATGCAAATAATTTTAAAACAATTCCTTGAGGTAAGAAAAAAAAATTATACAATAATACAATACAATACAACAACAGGTTGGAAGAGACCTTCAAGATCATCACGTCCAACCCATCAACCAATCCAACCCACCTAAAATACAATACAGTACCATACAGTACAATACAGTACAAAAGAGTACAATACAGTACAATACAGTACAATACAACCCACCTAAACAACTAAAAAAAACCTAAACCCTGGCACCAAGCACCCCATCAAGCCTCTTCTTGAATACCCCAATGAAGGTGACTCCACCACTTCCACAGGCAGCTGATTCCAGTGGGCAATCACTCTCTCAGTATAGAACTTCTTCCTAACTTCAAGTCTAAACCTGCCCTGGCGCAGCCTGAGACTGTGTCCTCTTGTTCTGGTACTGGCTGCCTGGGAGAAGGACCAACCTCCGCCTGGCTACAACCTCCCTTCAGGTAGTTGTAGAGAGCAATAAGGTCACCCCTGAGTCTCCTCTTCTCCAGGCTAAGCAACCCCAGCTCCCTCAGCCTCTCCTTGTAGGGCTTGTCTTCCAAACCCCTCACCAACTTTGTTGCCCTTCTCTGGACACGCTCCAGTAAGACAACCTCCTTCCTAAACTGAGGGGCCCAGAACTGGACACAGTACTCAAGGTGCGGCCTAACCAGTGCAGTGTACAGGGGCAGAATGACCTCCCTGCTCCTGCTGGCCACACTGTTTCTGATGCAGGCTAGGATGCCATTGGCCTTCTTGGCTGCCTGGGCACACTGCAGGTCATGTTCAACCTACAATCAACCAGCACCCCAGGTCCCTCTCTGCCTGGCCGCTCTCCAACCACTCTGACCCCAGCCTGTAGCACTGCATGGGGTTGTTGTGGCCAATGTGCCTCTTGCTATTGATGTATTTATAGAAGGACTTTTTGTTGTCCTTCACAGCAGAGGCCAGTCTAAGTTCTAAATGGGCTTTTGCCTCCCTAATTTTCTTTCTGCATGTCCTAGCAACATCCCTAAACATTCCGTAGGTTGCCTCCCCTTTCTTCCAGAGATGGTACACCCTCTTTTTTTCCCTTAGTTCTATTAAGAGTTCATTGACCAACCAGGCTGGCCGTCTGCCCCGGCGGCTCATCTTCCGGGACACTGGCACAGCCTGTTCCTGAACTTTCAAGAGTTCTTCTTTGAAGCAGCTCCAGCTCTCCTGGACCCCTTTATTTTTAAGGGCTGCATCCCAGGGAACCTTCTGAGTTAGTTCCTTGAGTAGCCTGAAGTCTGCCCTCCTGAAGTCCAGAGTGGAGGTCTTCTTGCTGCCCCTCTTGGCTTGGCTGAATACCGAAAACTTAATTATCTCGTGGTCACTGGTGCCTAAACACCCTCCGACCACCACATCACCCACTAGCCCTTCCCTGTTGGTGAAGAGGAGGTCAAGCATGGCCTTACCCCTGGTAGGTTCACGCAGCACCTGGGATAAGAAGCTGTCCTCCATACACTCCAAATGCAAAAATAATTTAAAACATTTTGGAAAAAAGGAAAAAAAATTAAAATTATTAAAATTAAAATAGTTAAAAGTATTTTTAAAAATAAAACCAACATTTTAAAAAGAAAAAATGCAGAATTAATTTAAAAACAATACTTTTAAATAAGAAAAAATGGAAATACAAAAGCAATTTTAAACCATTAAAATTTTTTTTAAAAAAATTTAAATTATTTTTAAAAAGAACCCCAAATTTTTAAAAATAAAAAGTATACAGATAATTTAAAAACCCATTTTTAATAAGAAAAAAAAATTAAATCCTTTTTTTCAAGAAAGAAAAAATTAAGAAAAAATTAATTTATATCCTTTTTTTAAAGAAAGAAAAAATTAAGAAAAAAATAATTTAAATCCTTTTTTTTAAAATAAAAAAATAATTTAAATCTTTTTTTAAATAAAAAATAATTTAAATCCTTTTTTTCAAAGAAAGAAAAAATTAAAAGAAAAAAAAGTAAAATCATTTTTAAAACAGTTTAAAAAAATAAGAACAAACCCTTAAAAAAATAAAATTATTTTTTAAAATAAGGAAAAAAATTTGAATGATAAAAATCATTTAAAAATGCATTTAAAAAAATAAACCCCAAAACAAGGGCAACGAGGCTGGGGAGAGGCCTTGATCACAAGCCCCATGAGGAGAGGCTGAGGGAGCTGGGGTTGCTTAGCCTGGAGAAGAGGAGGCTCAGGGGAGACCTCATTGCTGTCTACAACTACCTGAAGGGAGGTTGTAGCCAGGTGGGGGTTGGCCTCTTCTCTCTAGCAACCAGCACCAGAACAAGAGGACACAGTCTCAAGCTGCACCAGGGGAAGTTTAGGCTGGAGGTGAGGAGAAAGTTCTTCACTGAGAGAGTTGCTCGCCATTGGAATGTGCTGCCCAGGGAGGTGGTGGAGTCACCAGCCCTGGAGGTGTTCAAGAGGGGACTGGATGTGGCACTTGGTGCCATGGTTTAGTCATGAGGTCTGTGGTGACAGGTTGGACTTGATGATCTTTGAGCTCTCTTCCAACCTTGACGATACTGTGATACTGTGAAAACAGATCAAAAAGAAAGAAACAAACAAAAACCCCCACCCCAACCCAGCCAACCAACCCCCAACCCCCACCTGCCAAGTCAGAGGGCTGGAGCCTCTCCTGTGAGGACAGACTGAAGGAGTTGGGGCTGTTCAGTCTGGAGAAGAGAAGGCTCCGAGGTGACCTAATTCTGAAAGGGGCTACAAGAGGGGAGGGACTTTTCAGGCTATCAGGTAGTGATAGGACTAGGGGGAATGGAATGAAGCTGGAGGTGGGGAGATTCAGGCTGGATGTGAGGAGGAAGTTCTTCACCATGAGAGTGGTGAAGGCCTGGAATGGGTTGTCCAGGGACGTGGTTGGGGCCCCGTCCCTTGAGGTGTTTAAGACCAGGCTGGATGAGGCTCTGGCCAGCCTGATCTAGTGTAGAGTGTCCCTGCCCATGGCAGGGGGGTTGGAACTAGATGATCCTTGTGGTCACTTCCAACCCTGACTGATACTATGATACTACTATGAAGTCTTATGAGCAGAAAGTGTTTCAGATGGAAAATGCTTTCTGGATTGTGATGAAACCCAGCTCCACTTGGTGCTGGACTTCCAGGCAGTGAAGCAACAGTGAAACCTCCTCAGCTCCTTCAACACCCATCCCACGACCGTCAGGAACTATTTAAGCCCGGGAGTGAGTGGCTGTGATTAAGCAGGTGAGGAAATCAGGAGCCTGCACCCATCCTTTTCCCTCGCAGGGCTGCGGGAGTGGCCGGGCGGGGTGCTGCAGACAGCAGTTATCGCCCTGCGATAAGGTCAGGGCAGCTCCTGCCTACTGCTGCCTGCACAGGACTCCGCAGGGCTGGGTGGGACGCTGCAGCCTGGAGACGCCTTTGCTCCCCTAGAGTGGAAAGGCTCAGGAAACATGGCCATAAAGTCACCTCCAGCATGCGCTGGGACCTGTATCTCAATGTGCTCCTCACCAGTGACATGCAGAGCACTTGCAAATGATGCTGGACTCTGCAGCCTGGAGACCCCTTTGCACCCCTAGAGTGGAAAGGCTCAGATGAGATGGCCACAAAGTCACCTCCAGCAGTGGCTGGGACCTCTAGCTCAGTGTGCTCCTCACCAGTGACAGAGCACATGCAAATGGTGCTGGACTCTGCAGGGCTGGATGGGATGCTGCAGCCTGGAGACCCCTTTGTGCCCCTAGAGTGGAAAGGCTTTGGAGACATGGCCATTAAGTCACCTCCAGCATGCACTGGGACCTATATCTCAATGTGCTCCTCACCAGTGACAGGCAGAGCACTTGCAAATGATGCTGGACTCTGCAGCCTGGAGACCCCTTTGCACCCCTAGAGTGGAAAGGCTCAGATGAGATGGCCACAAAGTCACCTCCAGCAGTGGCTGGGACCTCTAGCTCAGTGTGCTCCTCACCAGTGACAGAGCACATGCAAATGGTGCTGGTGATTGCACAGCACCCATTCAGTTGTTAAACTCAAGGTCACCTGGAGCAAGCGAACAAGATGGGAAGGGAGCATCATGTTCCTCCTGTGGCTCCTGCACCTCCAGGCAGCCACCCACAGCCACTCAGTTTAGCATCTCACCTGGCTCCTCACACCTTTGCGTGCACCTCTGTGCTGTACACATCAGCACCTCCGAGCCCCAGCCCACATACCAAACCAGGGCTGAGCCATGGGGCCAAGCATGGCTGCCTCTCCTGAGGAGCTTGTTCGTGGCCACAGCTTCCTTGAGAGATGATGAAAGCAATTTTGACACTCAAGCTGGGGGTCTAATCCTGCTTGGAGCTGAATGCTCCGTAGAACCATAGAATTGCTTTGGTTGGAAAAGACCTTAATGAGTCCAACCATCAACCCAACACCACCATGGCCACTAAACCATGTCCCCAGGTTCCATGGCCCACACGTTTCTTGACCAGCTCCAGGGATGGTGGCTACACCACCTCCCTGGCTAACCTGTTCCAACCCCAGAAATGCCTTCTGTTATATCATGAGATGAGTGAGGAATGCTGAAGACATTCAGGGCAGTTTATGCTCTTCAACTTTTCCCCAAATTTCCAGGACCTTAGAATCACAGAATTGCCTGGTTGGAAAAAAAAAACATCAGATCCAACCATAGCCTAACTTCCACCCCAACACAACTGTTACACCATGTCCCAACACTCCTCACCCAAACAGTTATTAAACACCTCCAATGATGCTGACTCCATCACCTTCCAGTGGCCACTGAAGAAATTTTTCCTAATAACCAACCTAAACCTCCCCTGGGGCAACTTGAGGCCATTGCCTCTCATCCTGTCCCTTGTTACCTGGGAGAAGAGGCCAACCTCACCTCACTCCGACCTCCTTTCAAGGTGCTGTAGAGACAATGAGGTCTGCCATCTACCTTCTTTTCCCCTGGTCCCACAGCTGCTCCTCCCCAGCCCTGTTGTCCAGACCCTTCCCCAGCTTTGTTGCCCTTCTCTGGACCTGCTCCAGCCCCTCAATGTCCTTCTTGGAGTGAGGGCCCCAAAACTGAAACCAGCACTCAAGGTGTGGCCTCACCAGTGCTAAGTACAAGGGGACAATCACTGCCCTGGTCCTGGTGTGGCCTCACCAGTGCTCCTAGGTGCACACAGATGTGGAAGGGGGAGATGCTGAACATTTCACCTCCTCATCCCATGCCAGCAGAAAAGGACACCTTCAAGATAAAGAGGAGGGAATATCACCCAGGCAAGAGTCATCTCTTGTGGTGCTTCTGCTTTCTTCCAAAGCCTATTAATGGCACTAGTGATATTTTGGCTTATTTAGAAAACGAGGTGGATGAAGCAAAGATAATTTCCTCATCAGAAAACACTTCCCAGCTCAGTGCTGCTGGACTGCCAGTCACCTGCAGCTGTCCCCAGGCTGCACACCTCAGGGGACACCCCAAGGGACAGCACATGGACAGACAGCAATGCACATAGCACAAGGCTGCCAGCATGCAGGAGAAAAGAGAGGACATGCATGAGTGCATCTTGACTTGTGGGTGATGTCTTGGCTCTTCACCTTCTGTCACATTATTTTCCTGCCCTCATGGCCCAGCACTCAGCTGAGACCATGGAGGACACCTTGGAGCAAGCTGTACCCAATGGGATGGCAGCAGGAGCTGGAAGAAGTCCACCTCTTTGGCCCTTTTGGAGTTTTGTCCCATCCCAGTGGGAACCCTGGGACATTTTTGGATCCAGCAATTTCAGAGCTCAGGGCTGTTTTCAGGAATCCCAGGTCCATCCCCCCTTGGATGCCATCTAGTGCTTGGTGCTGAAAGTGAAGGAGCATCACAGATGCCAGGAGCTGCTGGGGATGAAGATCTCCTCTGCTCCTCTTCGAGGGGCTGCCACCAACCTTCCTGGCTTTAAGTGCTCGCATCAGACTTTATTTCCCAAGACCTCACTGAAAATCACCTGAGATTTGGGCTGGAGAAATCCTGTCCCTACCATTTCCTTCTCTGGAATATTGACTCTCTACAGCTCCCTGAAAGGAGGTTGGAGTGTGTGGGGGTCTACCTCTTCTCCCTGTTAACAAGTGAAGGACAAGAGGAAATGCCTTCGAGTTGCACCAGGAGAGGTTTAGATCAGATATTAGAAGAAACTTCTTCACTGAAAGAGTTCTCAAACACTGGAACAGGCTCCCCTGTTGACTGCCCATCCATGGAAGTGTTTAGAAGACACAGAGATGTGGTGCTTAGCAGCAGACTTGGTTGAGTTAGCTAATTCTTGGACCTGATGATCTTCAAGGTCTTTTTCCAACCAAAAGGATTCTAGGATTCTCTTGTATCATTGCAGGAATAAGCAAAGATGCAGCAGCACAGACTGGCAGATGGGACTCCTCCAGAAGGTACCTTCTGCTGGAGTCATCTAAAATCTGGTTCCAATCAGCAGAAAGAATTGTTTTTGCTCAACATACTGATCTATCAGGTTCGTAAGAGAGGGCTGCCATCGGGTGGAAAGTGCCTGCTTCCCTTCATTTGACTGGGAAGTGAACCAAGTTCTGCACGGGTCAGCAATGTGCCCTTGTGGCCAAGAAGGCCAATGGGATCCTGGGGTGCATTAAGAGGAGTGTGTCCAGCAGATCCAGGGAGGTTCTACCGTGCCCTGGTGAGGTCCCACCTGGAATATTGTGTCCAGTTCTGGGCTCCCCAGTTCAAGAGGGACAGGGATCTGCTGGAGAGAGTCCAAGGGAGGGCTATGAGGATGATGAAGGGACTGGGGCACTGCCCTGTGAGGAGAGGCTGGGGCAGTTTAGTCTGGAGAGGAGAAGACTGAGAGAGGATCTGATCAATGTCTATAAATATCTGAGGGCTGACTGTCAGGAAGGAAGGGACAGCCTCTTCTCACCTGTGCCCTGAGATAGGACAAGGGGTAATGAATGTAAACTACAGCACAGGAGGTTCCACCTCAACATGAGGAGGAACTTCTTCACTGGGAGGGTCCCAGAGCACTGGAGCAGGCTGCCCAGAGAGGTTGTGGAGTCTCCTTCTATGGAAACTTTCAAGACCTGTCTGGATGTGTTCCTGTGCAACCTGCACTAGATTCCATGGTCCTGCTCTGGCAGGGGGTTGTACTCAACCCCTTGAGGTCCCTTCCAACCCCTAACACCCTGTCATCCTGTGAAAGTGGCTCAGATGGCTACAGCCACTTCTTCAGGGGGCAGCATGGATACCACCTGGGGCTGGTCTCCAGCTTTTGAGGGAGGCTTGGGTAGATTTTAATGAGCTGGCACGGTGAGGTCAAACATGAGACCTTTGTTCATGGATGACATGAGGCACAGGCAGGGTAGAGGGAAAACATGCAGACAATACCCTGGCACTTAAGAGATACCACTTGCAACCAGAATACAGGAAGAAGGAAAAATAACCTTAAAATTTCATATCCATTGCAACTTCTTTCAACCAACCTCCTGGTATTCTTCTCACCAGAAGCTACTTTTACCTCTTTCTGCTATTTTTATTCTTTCCTTTTTATATGTCCTCATGCATACAGAGCTTAGAGCATTAGCACAACCTGCAGCCACAGGAGCTTGCAGTGGTCCATCACACATCTAATGCATCCCTGCCCCAGAGGTGGGCACCCAATGAGTGCCACACCCTTGTCTCCTCTCAGGCTCTGCAGGTTTTGATCTCCAGAAGATGAACCATCTAATTGAAGGGTTGTGGTTTGCCCCAGTGCCAGGGCACAGGGCTGAGCATCCTTGGTCAAAGTCCAAGGTTCATGTACTGTAAGGTGGATGGGAAGATATTTTACTCCAGCACCACCACTTTGTCCAACTCCTGTGTTTTGCCTGCATGATCTCTAGGCCATAGGTCCTTTCATCACCCAGCCTCAGTCCCCAGAATTGTCAAAAGACTCAATGAGAATGGAAATCTCCCTTCTTTTCTGCCCCCACCTCCTCCAAACCTTTCACAGAGCCCAGGAGCTCACATCCATGTACCTTGGTGCATAATGGAATCATAGAATGGTCTGGGTTGGAAAGGACCTCCAAAGGTCATCTCGTCCAGTAAGCAGGGGCATCCTCCATTAGATCAGGTTGCCCAGAACCCTATTGAGGCTCACCTTGAATTTCTCCAGGGATAGGGCCTCAACTACCTCCCTGGACAACCTGTTCCAGTGTTCCACCACCCTCACGGTAAAGAACTTGTTCCTAATGTCCAATCTGAATCTGCTCTTCCCTAATTTCAAACCATTGCCCCTTGTCCTGTCACCACAGACTTCTGCAAACAGTCCCTCTGCAACCTTCTTGTAGCCCCTTTCAGGTACTGGCAGGCTGCTATTAGGTCTCCCTGGAGACTTCTCTTCTCCAGGCTGAACAACCCCAGCTGGCAGCTCCCAAGAGCTAGCTCTGGTCTGGCTCACCAAGCCCAGGTCTCACCTCTCCACTGCAATGCAGACGTATCCTCAGGGCATGTCTATTCACCAGGCTCAGGCTGCTCTGCTCCTGCTGGGAGCTGGCAGGGTGCAAGTCAGGTCTGGTCTGGAAGCTGCAGAGCAGCTGGAAGGCGCAGAGCAAACTGGATTTGCCTGGGCACTGTGCCACACTGGAGTGGCTCTATGGCATGCACCCAGCTCCTGAGGGGCAAAAGCCGTGGAAGCTGTGCAAGCCTGCTTCTCCCAAGCCTCCTGCTCTGGCTCCCAGCTCTCCAGGAGAGCTGCACTCCCTCCTACATCCCCTTCCCCAAGGCAGCATGCCTACTACGAGGTCAGGCTGAGGGAGCTGGGGGTTGTTCAGCCTGGAGAAGAGGAGGCTCCAGGGATACCTAATGGCAGCCTTCCAGTACCTGAAGGGGGCTACAGGGAGGATAGAGAGAGACTTTGTAAAGGCCTGCAGGACGAGGAGCAATGGCTTTAAGTTGGAGAAGAGCAGATTTAGATTGGATGTTAGGAATGAGTTCTTTACTATGAGGGTGGTGAAAGACTGGAACAGGTTGCCCAGGGAGGTGGCTGAGGTCCCTTCCCAGGGCATATTCAAGGTGAGGCTTGACGAGGCTCTGGGCAGCCTGATCTAGCTGGGGATGTCCCTGCTGACTGCGGGGAGGTTGGACTGGATGACCTCTGGAGCTGCTTCCAGCCTGGACCCATTCTATGATTCTGTGATTCTTTGTCTTTGCCCCTGCTGCAACAAGGCCATCAGGAGCATCTTGGTAACTTTGGGGTAGTGCATGGCTCCCGCTGGAGTTGTGCTCCCATTTCAGAGGCACTGGTACCCAAGCCTGCTCTGGGAGAAACTAAAATGATTCACTTGCAGTCTTGCTTGACCTTTTGTTAATTTCTTTTGCTTTCTTCATCTTTCCCCCCACCCCTTGCATATGCAATTTCAAATGGTGCAATTTTGAGCTGCAAGTCCTTTCTCTCTAGAGCTCCTCTTACGTGGAGCTCTAATGGCTCCATGTAAGCCTAACCTTCATAGAGACAGGAGCCTCTGCCTCGAGGAAAGACAGGAGACTCAATCTCAGCCAACATGAACCAATTCACAGAGAAGACAAACAGAGCTATACTTTGCTCTCACTCATACCCATCTACAGTTAATTGGTTTTAGTGTGGGAAGAACAGTACCCACTCAACTGATCTTAGTCAGATCAGCCTCATCCCTCCTGCCTGCTCAAGAAAACTCATTGGATGGTGCTGCCTGGGAAATAACTGCAATTACCCCTGGCCTGAGGCAAAACAGAGTAGCTGGAGAGTGTGCTGCATGGACAAACAGCAGAACACAAGGCAGGGGACTGCTACATCCTTGTGCCTGGAAGAGTTATGTTTACATTGGGCTTCCTAAGCAGTACTCAGCTCAAAGTTTGATCGTAGATGCCCTTTGCACTCTAACTGGTTCCTCCAACATGCTAACTTTTACACCTCTGCTTCAACTCTGCTACTCTGCAGGACAGAAAGAAGTTAAATGGGGCCCAAACTGCACTGCTAGACATAGGTCTGGGGTTGAACAGGGCTCCTGCACTGCTGGAGATTCTGGTAGATGCTACCCAATGTCTTGCAATGTATCAGCAACAGGAGAGCCGGCAGTTGGGGACAACTGCCAAAGTTTAGCATAAGGTGAAGCCATGCAAAAGGATAAAGGGACTTGATACTGGTTTAGAATTGTTATATCAAAACTTGACTGAAACTGAAAATGAAGCAAGATCTGCCAGGAAGAAACATCCCAGCTTGCTGTCTCAGAATCACAGAATGGTAGGGGTTGGAAGGGACCTTGAGAGATCATCCAGTCCAAGCCCCCTGCCAGAGCAGCATCACCTATACCACATCACAAAGGGACTCATCCAGGCAGGTCTTGAATATCTCCAGAGGGGGAGACTCCACAACACCCCTGGGCAGCTCGTTCCAGTGTTCTGTCACCCTCACAATGAAGTAGCTCTGCCTCCTGTATCCATGGAACTTCCTATGCCCCTGAGCATGCTTCCTACGCTCAACTTCCTCTGTCCTCTGAGCTGGGTCTGTACAGCTATGCTGGGCAGGAAAGTAACAGGACATGGACAGAGCCCGTCTCACCAGCTGTATCAGAATGTCATCATGCACTCCATAGGGCATGGTTGATATCCCCAGCTTGATGGCACAGGAGAAGAGCTTAAGGTTATTCTAACTTTACCTGCTCTCCAGACTTAGCTCCCCCTTTGAACTACGCAGGAGGCTCCACCTCAACATGGGGAGGAACTTCTTCACTGGGAGGGTCCCAGAGCACTGGAACAGGCTCTCCAGAGAGGTTGTGGAGTCTTCTTCTCTGGAGACTTTCAAACCCCATCTGGATGTGTTCCTGTGTGATCTGTACTAGATTCTCTGGTCCTGCTCTGGCAGGGGGTTGGACTTGATGATCTCTAGAGGTCCCTTCCAACTCCTATCATCCTGTGAGCCTGTGAATATGGATCCAAAGGCAGCCTGCAGATGCTAAGCACCCTTGGGTGCTGGCTGAAGCCATGCTAGATCAGGCATTGGATAATCCTCATGCTAACAGCCTCAGTTACTTCTTCATTTGATTTTCCCAAGACAAACACTTTGCTGCTGGTATCACACAGCAAGGCAACAAGTTGCCCCCTCCTGGAGCTGCTGTCCAGCCTCCCCTCCTAGCTCTCTGTGTGTCACCCTGCCTGGTGGCCTTGCTGTATTAGAAGACTGCTCAGTGCATGCAGGTTGTCAGAGCTGGGCTAGAATTGCCTCTGAGGCAGGACAGCTCATGAATCACTATGAATCAGGAGCAAACTCACTTCCCCTGAATTGGAAATGAGGTGAATCTTTTTCTCCCAGACCTACTCCACCATTCCCCATTTAAAATAACAACAACAAAAATTGTGTGTGTGTGTGTGTGTGTTCTCTCACATGCAGCAGAAACACCTCATTGAACAGGGGATCCTTTCCCATGAAGAGCTGTAAGTACATTTGCTGTGCACAATGCCATTTGATTTGTGTGTGGCTGATTTAGCCACCAGCGTGCCCAGGTGGCCAAGAAGGCCAATGGCATCCTGGCCAGTGTCAGGAATAGTGTGGCCAGCAGGAGCAGGGAGGTCATTCTGCCCCTGTACTCAGCACTGGTTAGGCCACACCTTGAGTCCTGTGTCCACTTCTGGGCCCCTTAGTTTAAGAAGGACATTGAGACTCTTGAACGTGTCCAGAGAAGGGCAATGAGGCTGGGGAGAGGCCTCGAGCACAAGCCCTGTGAGGAGAGGCTGAGGCAGCTGGGGTTGTTTAGCCTGGAGAAGAGGAGGCTCAGGGGAGACCTCATTGCTCTCTACAACTACCTGAAAGGAGGTTGTGGCCAGGAGGGGGTTGGTCTCTTCTCCCAGGCAACCAGCACCAGAACAAGAGGACACAGTCTCAACCTGTACCAGGGGAGGTTTAGGCTGGAGGTGAGGAGAAGTTCTTCACAGAGAGAGTCATTCACCATTGGAATGTGCTGCCCAGGGAGGTGGTGAGGTCATCATCCCTGGAGGTGTTCAAGAGGGGATTGGACATGGCACTTGGTGCCATGATTTAGTCTGTGGTGACAGGTTGGACTTGATGATCTTTGAGGTCTCTTCCAACCTTGGTGATTCTATGATCACTCAGGCACTGGTTTCACCAATCAATACAAGAGCCCCCATTCAGAGCCCCTCTGAGCAAAGAGCTGTCTTGAGGCTGGATGCTTCCTTATCTCACCTTTCATATTTCAGCATTGGTCTGGTTAAAATTGAGATCATTAAACATGCAGCAAGGGATGATCATCAGGAGAGATTAAAGACCTAGTGCTGAGGGATCCTAAACAACTGCTTAACCCCCTACCCCCCCCCCCCCCATGTACTTTACAGAATCACAGAAACACCCTGTGACAGGCTAGAGGGAAGGGATCCATCTAGAGGGACCCTGACAGTCAGGAGAGGTGAGCTCATGACAACCTCATGACCAAATGCAAGGTCCTGCAGCTGGGTCAGGGCAATCCCAGGTACTGATATTGGCTGGGAAGAGCCTGGCTTGAGAGCAGCCCTGAAGAAAAGGACTTGGGGGTGCTGGGGGATGAGAAGCTCAACATGAGCCACCAGTGTGCACCTGCAGCCCAGAACGCCAACCAGATCTTGGGCTGCATCAAGAGAAGCATAGCCAGCAGGTCGAGGGAGGTGATTCTCTGCTCTGGTGAGACCCCACCTGGAGTACTGTGTCCAGTTCTGGAGCTCCTAGTACAGGAAGGATCTGGAGGTGCTGGAAGGTGTCCAGAGAAGGGCCAGGAGGGTGAGCAGAGGGCTGGAGCTCCTCTGCTATGGAGACAGACTGAGGGAGAAAGGGAGGGGCAGCCTCAGACCTGGCCAGCTGAGACCAGCCTAGCGGCGAGCGGGGGGGGGGGGGAGAAAGAGCCCTGGGGGTTTGGGTGTACCCTCAGGGGGGGAGAAGGGAAGTGCTTGGGAGGCTTTGGGGATTCTGTATGCTTTGGCCTTTCTTTTGTCACCGTGCTTGAAGTTTCTGTACAACACTTGCTGCTTCTCCATTTAAACTTCCCATCACTTCTGCAATCCATTTGTGTGAGTGTCGTTCTTTTGCCCCTCTCAGGGGCAAGAGAGGATCTGCCTGGCCTCAAACCAGGACAAGTCACAAAGTTCTTTGCCAACCTGGTTCATTCTGTGATTCTGCAAATCTCTAGTGAAATGCTCTTTGCTCACCCCCTTAAGTGCACAACCACCCCTTCACTTTTCTCTGCCAGCTGCATTTTGCATGGGACATTGGATTTGAAAAGACCTGAAGAACTGTCTCTAAAGTCTCTGTTGCCTTTAATATGTCACAAAGGCCTTTACAAACGCTTGCAAGCTGCCTGCAGGCCACAACACCAAACAGAGGTTGGAGTGAGTTGGGGGTTGGTCTCTTTCCTGCTTTAACTAGCAATAGGATGAGAGGAAACTCCCCCAAGCTGTGCCAGGGGAGGTTTAGGCTGGAAAAAATTAGGTGGGAAACATTAGGGTGGAAAATTCAGGTAGGAAACATTAGGATGGGGAAAAAAAATAGGTAGGAAAAATGTCATTACTGAAAGAATGGTCAAAGATTGGAACAGGCTGCCCAGGGAGGTGGTGGAGTCACCATCCCTGGGGGTGTTAAAAAACAGCATGCAGGCATGGCACTTCAGGAAATGGTTTAGTGGCCATAGGGGTCGACAGTTGGACTTGGTGAGGTCTTTTCCAGCCTCAACGATTCATAGTTTCATAGTTTCATAGTTTCAGTTAGGGTTGGAAGGGACCACAAGGATCATCTAGTTCCAACCCCCCTGCCATGGGCAGGGACACTCTCCTAGACCAGGCTGGACAGAGCCTCGTCCAGCCTGGTCTAAACACCGCAAGGGACGGGCCTCAACCACCTCCTGGACAAACCATTCCAGGCCTTCACCACTCTCACGGTGAAGAACTTCCTCCTCACATCTAGCCTGAATCTCCCACCTCCAGCTTCATCCCATTCCCCCTAGTCCTATCACTCTGATAGTCTGAAAAGTCCCTCCCCAGCCTTCTTGTAGGCCCCCTTCAGATACTGGAAGGCCACAATGAGGTCACCTCGGAGCCTTCTCTTCTCCAGGCTGAACAGCCCCAACTCCTTCAGTCTGTCCTCATAGGAGAGGTGCTCCAGCCCTCTGATCATCCTCGTGGCCCTTCTCTGGACATGCTCCAGCACCTCCAGATCCCTCTTGTAATAGGGGCTCCAGAACTGGACGCAGTACTCCAGGTGGGGTCTCACCAGAGCTGAGTAGAGGGGAGAATCACCTCCCTTGACCTGCTGGCCACACTTCTCCTGATGCAGCCCAGGATCTGATTGGCTTTCCGGGCTGCAAGTGCACATTGAGAGCTCATGTTGAGCTTCTCGTCCACCAGCACCCCCAAGTCTCTCTCCTCTGGGCTGCTCCCAGCCAGTCACTGCCAGCCTGTATTTGTGCCTGGGATTGCCTCGACCCAGATGCAGGACCCTGCACTTGGTCTTGTTGAAGCTCATGAGGTGGGCCTGTGCCCACCTCTCCAGCCTGTCAAGGTCCCTCTGGATGGCATCCCTTCCCTCCAGCGTGTCTGCTGCACCACACAGCTTGGTGTCATCAGCAAACTGCTGAGGGTGCACTCAATGCCACTGTCCATGTCACCCACAAAGATGTTGAACAAGACTGTCCCAGGACTGATCCTGAGGGACTCCGCTTGTCATGGCCTCCATGGGACATGGACCCATTGACAGCCACTCTTTGGTGCGGCCATCAAGCCAGTTCCTTATCCATCTGGGGTCCCTCCATCAAACCCGTGTGTCACCAGCTTGGAGACCAGGATGTGGTGTGGGACAGTGTCAAGGCTTTGCTCAGGTCCAGGTAAACGACATCAGTTGCTCGCCCCTCATCTATAATGCTGTCACCTGTTCATAGAAGGCCACCAGGTTTGTCAGGCAGGATTTGCCCTGGCAAAGCCATGCTGACTGCTCCCAATCACCTCTTCACTACTCTTCTGAGTCAGTAGTGCCTCCAGGAGGATCTGCTCCATGATCTTTCCGGGCACAGAGGTGAGACTGACCGGCCTGTAGTTCCCTGGTTCCTCCTTCTTACCCTTTTGAAAATGGGAGCAATATTTGCCCTTTTCCAATCTGTGGGGACTTCCCCAGTCTGCCATGACTTTGGAAATAATAGAGAGGGGCTTAGCAACCTCATCTGCCAGTTCTCTCAGCCCGTGGGTGTATCCGTCGGGTCCATGGACTGAACACTTTCAGGTTTTCAGGTGATCACGAAACCTGAGCTTCACTTATGAAGGCAGTTCTTCCTCCAATCCCTGGCATCAT